>JAIUZE010066551.1:0-10205 GCA_022085475.1 Heliosperma pusillum | reverse complement strand
AAAACCGACTCAAAGTGGGACATATCAAAAACCGTCACCAACATGAGAATAGGGAGTTATATAAATTTAACTATGATAAAAATGAATCAATACATGATACATAAGCATTAGAACAAGTTTAGGAAGTATAATGAATAAGAAACATAGATCCCCTCTCCAAAACAACGTTGTTTGGAAACCAACTAAAACAAGGGTCCACTTCAAACGGTCATAACTAGAGTTTTAGACATGAAAATGCAGAAATTCTAAATGGAGGTGATAGCTTATCCTCTTACGGTTCCAACGGGATGTCACACGCCCAAAACAAGCAAGTAACGAAGGAGATATGATCATTTTACGAAAAAGGGTCAGTGCAGGAAAATTTCTGTTGGCAGCGTATGACGCAGCCTGCGTCACCACGACGCAGCCTGCGTCCCCCAACGCAGCCTGCGTCCTTCACGGGATTCAAGGACGATCAAAAATCAACATGTTATCAACAACAAACTCCTCATTTATCACCACAAATCATCAATTCTCATATCAATTAACAACTAACAACATCCATCAACAACAACACACGTCCTAAGCATACTAACCATAATCTAAATACGATTACTAGCCTAGAAATCACATAAAACACGTAAATGATATCGAGTAACCCTTCACCGTTACCTTTTCGCGTCTTTAAACGGTTTCTAAACCTTCCTAGTCTCCACCTACATACCATTAGATAATAAAAGATGAATATCATTCACCTTGAGAAAGACAGATAATTTAAAAAGCGAGAAAGACGGTAATTTTATTACCAATACGGATGGAGGAAGCTAAGAGGGGAAGAATGAGACGAACTTACGTGAATTCGAGCGAGAAATGAAGGCGTAGCGATGATTCGAAGATGGATAAAAAATGGTGGCAAGGTTTTATGGTGTTTCTTAGTGAAGAAGAAAGAAATGAATTGTGAGGAAAAATTAGGTTAAAGGGGTATATGAAGAGAGTGAGTGGAAAAAGTCAACAAAAGTCAAAGACGGGTCAAAAGTCAAGAAAAAGTCAAAGACGGCTCAAGACGGGTTTTACTTGAAAACTCGCGGAAATTCCATATACGAACTCGGAAATTCTAAATTCGACTCGAAACATTAAATTCTAAAATAAAACTAAAATACGCTGAAAAGTATCCGTAAAATATTTTACTTATAAAAATAGAGTACATTTGCGGGTGTTACAGTCATGATGTATTCCATGTTTCTCAATTGAGAAAGTATGTTAGTGATCCAAGCCATGTATTTCAAAAGAAATTGCCCGAGCTTGAACCGAATTTATCCTTTGAAGAGAAGCCGATCCGCATTCTTGATCGTAAGGATAGAAAGTTGAGAAGTAAAGTAGTTCCTTTGGTGAAAAGCTTGTGGAGAAGTGCTAATGTCGAAGAAGAGACTTAGGAAACTGAAGCTTCTATGCGTAGTAAATTTCCGAGTCTTTTCGAGTAAGGTAATTTTTATTTTCCTCAAGTTTCGAGGGCGAAACTTTTTAAAAGGTGGGGTGATTGTAACACCCGGAAATGTACCCTATTTTTCTAGTAGAATTATTTTACGAAATCTTTTCAGCAAATTTAAGTTTTAATTTAGAATTTTATGTTTCGAGTCGATTTTAGAATTTGCGAGTTCGTATTTGGAATTTCCGCGAGATTCCATGAGAATCCCGTCTTAAGGCGAGTTTGACGTTTGTTTGACTTTTGCCTTACACAACTCTTACTCCCTCCTTAACCTACTTCATTACTTCCTCCTTAAGAAATCTCAAAACCTTGCCTCCCTCTTTGAATTCGATCTTTGAATCATTGTATCTCCTTCGTTCTTTGATAGAATTAGCGTAAGTTCGTCTCATTCTTCTCCCCTTACCTTCCTCTATCCGTATTGATATTAAAATCATCGTCTTTCTCGCTTTTCAATCTTTCCGTCTTTCTCAAGATGAATTTCATTCATCTTTTATGATCTATTTGTAGGTGGTGACCTCCAAGATCCCGACAAAGACTATTACCTTATTGAAGAGGAGCTTGACGATTAGAAGAGACGCTTAAAGGTAACGGTGAAGGGTTACTCGGTATCATTTACGTGTTTTACATGCTTTATATGCTAGAAATCGTATTAGAATACGATTAGGAAGCCTAGAATTCATAGTATGATTAATGAATGTTGTTATATGATGAATGTTGATGATATATATTGATTGTTGATGATTATTAGAAGTATATTTGAGAATTGAATTGAATTGGTTAAGTGAGGAAGGCTCACGGGTGAAGGGGTGTTCCCAGCCGGTCGACCGGCCGCCGTTCTGACCACCGGCTGAGAATACTCCCGTAACATTTTTGGAAAATTTGGAATTTGTATGAAGAGGTGTTCCTGGCCGGCCCACCGGCCGCCGGTCCATCGACCGGCCTGGACCACATTTCTCTGTTTTCTATGATTTTTGGTTTTTGCCTTGTGTTCTGAGCCGGCCCACCGGCCGCCTCCCTCCTGACCGGCCTGGAACACGGCTGTGTTGTTTTCCTATAATTTCTAAAACTCGTAATTTATAATAGTTCGCATGATCCGTTTATCGTATAATTTTACGTAGAGTCTTATAATATTCATGTTTTGGATATATGATATTTCATTCACTTGTATCACATGTTTTGTGACGGTTTTTGGTATGTTCCCACTTTGAGTCGGTTTTTACAAATGATACGGTTTGAGCACTATTTTGTCTTGTGCTTTGTACTCTCATTCCCTTGGCTACCTTCCCGTTCGTAAGGCTGGAATGTCGGAACGGAGAGGTATCCTACTGCTTAAATGCATGTGTAGTGGGCATACGACGACGTTGTTGGGAGTTGAACGCTATGCGTTGATCGACCCGGCCGTCAAATGTTGTGTACTTGCGAGGTGGTGTTATTTGCATGTAGCGTACCGCTTGTTATGAGGCTTGAGCTCTTTTCCGCCTCTTTCGTGAATTGATCTACCGAATTTGGGGTACTCGGCGTCTAGTGTAAGACCGAGTCTTGGATGCGAAACGTTTTATCGCATGTCGAATCGGAACACGTTTATTCCGAGATCCTGGCCAGGTTTAGACTAGGACCGGATATTTATATCGTCGTGCTACCAGGAGGAAATTAGTCTACATATACGAAATGTCATCGTGTATGAGTTCAGGGAATGACTTTATTCCCGTGGATGCCTGTTAATCATACTTGCCATGTACACGGTGCTAGTGCGTTTCATTTACCGTGAGAGTTGTCGTCTTGTGTCGTCTTTGAATGCGTGATTTCATGATATTGTTCATGGTCATTGCATGATTTGGCACCGTCAATGTCTTGGTTCGTGAATGGATGATAATATGTTGAATCTATTGTATTCATCGCATGTCTTAACTTGGTTTGTCTGTCGAGTCTCAATCTTATCAATCTTATACCGCTAACGGTGAGATGCAAGCCCTAGTGAGCGTATTCGGTTGCCTAAGAGTGTCTTTCCCGAGTCTTTGCATAACATGATGGATTCGGAATTGTATTCCATATGCTCTTATCATTGTTTATCGAATTGCCTATTTATTCTTATCGTATCTCACATGTATATTCATATATGCATGATTTTACTTTGTATTTCCTTCTATGTACGTTTAATGTGATATGGCTGGGAGAACCCGGAGTTACTCCCCACTGACTGTGGCGTTCATGTTTTTCATGAATGAACAGGTTGCTTGCATTGGATGACTTTTTGGATATGATATTTTGGGGTTCGGGTGTGAGCTAGCGGGCGTTGTCCCTGAAAGTTCACCTCTAGACGAATTTAGCTAGTTTTGTTAAACACTTGTTCTTTGCTAACATTTTAAGAGACCCCGTCTCTTTGTTGTATTTTCCGCATTTAGTTTTAATATTTTGACACTCCTCGTTTTATTTAACTTGCATGTATAAAAGTTTTTAAAATTACCTATTTCCGCTATATAATTCACATGCTTGTATGTTTTATATTTCCGCATTCGCGAGGGTTGTCACAATAATGATCACATGATCAACGGTTGCTCCACATGGAAGAAAATCAAAGACAAAAATCAACGAGACAAAACCAAGTAGGAATTCAAGCAAGCAATGATGGCTTATTGCTGGGGAGATCTAGACACAGAAGACGACGAGTCAGAGGAAGAAGAAGTCGCCAACTTGTGTCTGAGCAACGTCAGTCTGACCAATCTCTGACGATGACAATGAAAGTGAATCCGAGATATGCCTTGTCAGCAACTCAGATTCAGAACCAGATTCAGAAGATGATGAAGAGGTTAGTCATCTTGAACTTAAAAAGCAAGTTAAGAATTTATCTAAGAAGTCCTTAATTAAGTATTTTGAAGAAGCCTTAGATCATTGTCATGAACAAAGTCTTGAATTAAAAGATCTTAAAGAACAAATCCTTGACATTGCTGAGGAAAACCAACTTCTAAAGGCCAAAGAAAAAAAGCTCAAGTCTTAAGTTATGGCAACTTCAGCAATAACTTCAGACATGACAAATGTTGAGAAAGAAGCTCTTGAGTCTAAAGTTATAGCTAATGAAGCTATAATCTCAGAGTTAAAGCTCAACATTAAGCATCTTCAAGCCAACGTTATAGCTAATGAAGCTATAACTTTAGAATTGAAGAAAGTCAATGAGCTTTTACAATCTGAAGCTAAGGCAAAGGAAGTTGTTATCATTGATCACAAGAAAGAAAACTCTTTTCTTTCTCAGCAATTGAAAGATATAAAGGCTGAATTCTCCCAAGCCAAAGATCAACATAATGAGGAGAAATTTATCTTGAACAAACGCTTAAACGGTTTTCGTGAAAATTTCAAAAAGAACAATCCCTCCAAAGACTCGAATGTAGATCATTCGTCGTGTGAAAAAGAAATTCAGTCTTTGAAGGAATTGCTCCTACATGCACGAAAAGTTCATGATAAATGGGAAGGAAGTCAGAAGGTCTTAAACTTCCTTACTGAACAATCTAACAATAACATGAAGATGGGTCTAGGTCATGAATGTTATAGTCGCAGAGACCATGATAAGTGCAAATCCACTCTTTCTGACCGTGATTTTAGAAGAAGGAAGTATGTCAATCTTTCAGAATATCTTATTTGCAATTATTGTGGTCACAATGGTCATGTTAAAGATAATTGTGTTAAATATGTCAATGACAACAAAAATCAAACTGATTTTGTTAAAGAACATGACGTGGCTAGTATTAATGAATCTGAACCTGAACCTCAACGTGATGAGGTTAGAAATAATGAGTTCAGATGGTTTTATGACATAGCTTTTGATTACACATCTGTACCTTCAAAATCTAAACCATATGTGAATCAGAAGCAGTCTTTTAAACCTAGCCTGCATCACAACAATAATAAATACTATAAATCTAGACAACCCTATGTTAAGAAAAAAAGAACTGTTAAACAGGTATGGGTTAGGAAGGATCAAATACATAGAGTCACTAACCATAAAGGACCCAACTTAGCGTGGGTACCTAAAAGCTGTATTTGATTCTCTTGCAGATAATAGTGATTGAAAACAATCTATGGTATCTCGACAGTGGTTGTTCGAGACACATGACTGGAAACAAAAATTTGTTTCTTTCACTAGAGCCTTTCAACGGTGGCAAGGTCACCTTTGGAGACAACAAAAAGGGCAAAATAATCGGTATAGGTAAGATTGGTATATCTCCCTCACATGCTATCAATAATGTCTATCTGGTAGATGGTCTCAAACATAACTTACTAAGTGTCTCTCAATTATGTGACAAAGGCAATAAAGTATTTTTTCATTAAAATGTTTGTCGCATCATAATTGAAGGTACTAGTAATGTTATTTTGGAAGGTCTACGTAAAAGGAACGTGTATATGATTGATTTAAATAAAGTTACTACAAGTTCCTTTACGTGCATGAAAGTTACTGTGGATGATTCATGCTTGTGGCACAAGAGGTTTGCACACACCAGTCCAACGATTTTAAAGAAACTCAAATTGTGGGATTTAGTTGAGGGTTTACCCTTAATCAAATTCGAACAAGAAAATATGGGTGACTCATGTGCCCGTTGTAAACAAGTTAGATCTTCATTCAAACCAAAACGAGTAGTAAGTACAGAGCGTCCACTTGAGTTGGTACACATGGATTTGTGTGGACCTGATAAGCGATATTTTGTACTAATTTATCCCCCGTTTTAGCTCGATTTCTATATGATTTATGCACTTTGTTGAGTGATTAACGAGCTAATATTGCTATTCTAGTTGTTTTGCGTGCTTTGTCTCGTTTTATAGGAAATGAAGCGATTTTGCTATATTTTCTTACTGATGTAGTGAAAATATTTGTGTAAGAAGGGATGTCGATCTCAGGGACGGTTGTTGCTTAGAAATGATCTAAAAGTTGGCTAGAGTCTCTTGCAAGTCACAAGTAATTATGGGTTTGGGTTTGTTGACTAGACTAAGATAACAACAATTAAAATCGACGAAAGGAGCCTAAGACGAGAAAGATAATCAAATAAGAATCAATAAAAGGAAGGTCTAGGATTGATGGGTTCAAATGGGTAATTTGGGTTCTAGTGAGTCGGGTTCATAGTTGATGGGTAGTCAAACTTGGGCGCGGTGGATTGAGACTCTCGAACTTACAATCCCTCCCATATACCGAACCAAGCTAGCTCTCGCGTACACACGGTCGATACACCAACTATATGCAAATCCTAACATATTCCGAGACTATCGATCTTACGGAAATGTACGATAAACATGAATCATGCAAGATTGTCAAGCAAGCATTTCATCAAACATATGGTATGCAAAAGTTGGAAGAAAGACAATTAATCAACAATTTAACCCGACAAACAAAGATTAACCCTCATTAAAACACATTATCCCACACTAATCCTAGATAAATCACTACTCACTCATATTCAAAGAGAGTTCAACTTTTACTAAGGATTGCAAAATGAAATAAACAACAATAAACATTTTCTAATTAACAATAAGTAAATGACAAGAAATGAAATGAAAACTTAATTAAAGGCAAGATTAAGTAGAGGAATTATACCAACTTGCAGAAAGATGAGAACTTTGATATAAATACCAAGATTTTGTCACAAATCTTTGAATATAACTCAAGTTCATACACTAAACCAAGTCGAAATCACTAATCAACCGACTAATTTGCTTAATTAAGAAAGATTAATACAAGATTAAATACTAATTATATGAAAGTTTCAGATCTAGGGTTTCGTGCCCTTTAATTACATGAGAGGGTCTATTTATTGGTTTACAAAATAAAAGAAAGATGGGCCTCGAGAAGCTTCATGGACTGGCCAAGTCACGACCGTGAAATGGGTTTCACGGTCGTGAAACACGTCTCACGACCGTGAAACTCCAAGTCACGGTCGTGAAGGAATTGGCAGAGCAAGGTCATGTTTCACGGACAAGTCACGACCGTGAAGTGCATTTCACGACCGTGACTGAGGTTTCACGACCGTGAAGCATGTTTCACGGCCGTGAAACCAAATCCATGAAAATCCTCCTTTTTGGTAAAGCATCTCACGACCGTGAGATGCATTTCACGCCCGTGAGATGCATTTCACGCTCATGAGATGCATTTCACGCCCGTGAGATGCTCATTCCCTTTCTTCCTTCGCTTGACTTTGTTGTTTCCTTCTCGGTTTCGCTTGCCTTGACTCGGGAGGGCTTTGGCGCGTCGAGTAGAGCCCCCAAGGGTATGTGGGGCCCCCAAGGTATGTCGTGGGTCTTCCGAATGATTCACCTTCTTCTTTGTTGATCAAAAGTAGGTAGAAATCGCCTCAATTGACGGTTTACCTACAAAAACACGATAAAAGCAAGAAATATGCTAGAAGAAGGTAAAACACGTAGAAACGCTCCTAGGGAGCGTTAAAGGCAAACAAAACGAGATTAAAAGGGGTGAAAATGTGGGGTGAAATGACACTATATCAAATCTCCCTAAACCAAACCCTTACTCGTCCCGAGTAAGGATGAACAATAGTCAAGACCCTTAATTAACTACGCTAAACCTAACCGATACAAGGCAATTAACGGGCCTTGCTCCGTCCCTTCAACTCACAACAAGGTATCCATGAGGTAGGACACCTTCTTGCAAGGCAAGTGGGGTCTTGCCAAAACTTCGATGCATTCTAGGCAATAAAGCACACAAAACAAATGAGAATGCATCTACAAAAGCAAATGGCAACATGCCTCATCCATGCGCTGGGATTCATCTAAAATGGAAAAATCTCAAGCATGCAAATTCCTATGTAATTAATAGTTTTACAAAGAACTAGGCCTAGAAAGATAGAAATAAATCACCTCTTTATTGTGTAAAATTAGTATATTCGTTCACGTTCACTAGAAAGCTTTGTCAAGGGTGATAAGGCGGGATAGAAAGTGAGGGCCCCATGGTGTTAGAAGACACTGTAGGATCGGAATTCCGCCTCTCACCAAAGTGAAAGGAAGGGTCGTCCCCTATTAGCCATGTAACGTAGGAGTAATCATCAGAAATGTAAGGAAACGAGATGTTTGAGTTCTTATTTGATTTCTTTTCTTTTCTTTTTCTTTTTCTTTCTTTTTGTTTTTGATTTTTTTGGTGCTTGATTTGGGTGACTTTTGAGAGCAAGGTAGCCTAGCGAAAGGTGTGCGGCGGAGACCAACAATAGGCAAATCCTCGCCGTAGCGACATCGAGAGCGACCCCATATGTATTGAGGGTACTCTAGAAGAGCCTAGAAGTCTTCATATGCACTCCCTAAGCTAGGACTAAGGCAAAAAAGTGCAAAATTTCAAGCTTTTCTTTTCAATTGTTTTTGAACTCATTTTTTGGACTTGTGATAGAAAAATTCCCTTTTTGTCAAATGTAGTGAAATGTGATGATTGGACAATTACATGGCCTCGAGAGTCACCTAGGAAAGCGTTCACCAAGGAATTTTCACACCATGGGGATGGTCAAGATGGTATATGCAAGCCCTTGACTAGGCTCTAGGAAACGGTGCGAAAATTATACTAAAAATACACATTAAAAGGTGTTTCAAAATCTATTTTAATAGGCAAAGTGCTAAGCAAAAAAGAGTATCTACAAGGGTCTATCCAAGCTTGTTCAATTTCCAAATTAGGCATTCGAAAAAGTTCCCCTAAATGCAACTATATGCCATGATCTAAAATTAAGCAACATATATACAAACTAATGCAAATGCTCTAGTGAACTACGTGACAATTAATCTAATGAAACCCCCTAACAGCACATAAGTCACACAACCGCCAATTCATCAAAATCAACATCACAATCATCAACCATTCCTCCAAACTCCTCATGTGATAAGAAGTAAAGAAAGAAAGAAGGGGAAGGAATAAGAACGATCATACCATGGCGGTCTTCTTAATCCCTTCTATAAGTCTCTTGAGCGATGTGTAGCGGACCTATGTATGGAGGTTAGAAGTAAAAGCAATGCAAATATATACAAAGTAAGATATAAACAAGCTAATTTTTAGGATTTTTCAAATTTTTCAATTTTTTTTGGATTTTTGAATGCTTTTAAATGCAAAATAAAACATGTTTTTGGATTTTTTTCAAAAAAAATGAAAATAAAAACTATGAAAATAGTTTCCCATCCCCCACATTGGAACAAACATTGTCCTCAATGTATGAAATAGGATTATTGAAAGTAAAAAAAAATACATGTTTTTGGGTTTTTGAATATTTTCTAAAAGGAAAAGAACATGTTTTTGGATTTTTTTATATTTTGAAAAAATAAAAACTTGTTTTTGGGATATTTGATTTTTGATGAATATTCACAAAATGAACAATATATACAAGAGGGTTAGTTATGCAAAAGAACTAATTCTAAATGAAATGCATGAACTAAATAAAATTCCTAAAGCTAAATGCAAAATGATATAATACAAGTGTATGATCTAAGTAAATGCAAACTACACTATATGCTAATCTAGAGTCTCGTTGTGGTGGTAAGGTGCATAAGTGCAAGCCCCTCATGGGGGTACCTCCCACAAGAAAGTCTAGTGTGCCATATCGGATGCTCGTCGTGGCGGTAAAATGCAAAATAGCAATGCCCCTCATGGGGTACCAACCACGGGAAAGTCTAAAAATGACACCTAACTACGTGATGCATGAAAATAGCTAAATGCAAGGTTGTTTGTCAATTTGGATTTTTCAAGTAAGAGCAAAATATTGGTGTCCGATGGGATGGA
>JAIUZE010066550.1:0-42101 GCA_022085475.1 Heliosperma pusillum | reverse complement strand
AGAGAATGATGATCCACAGGCAAAGGAGGCAAGGAAGGAGATGGGGCGGCCGGGTGCTTCTCTTGCAAAGCACCAAGAGTGGCATCAGAGTAGGGGGCTACGCCAGAGGAAGAAAGCACCCTAACAGCAGCAGAATAGTGGCCATCACCAATCTTCCGCCGACATTGGCGGAGGTTAAGCTCACTCAAATCCAGATCCTCTTCCACATGAAACGAAAAAGGAACCTCAGCCAAACACTCCTGCAAAAGCTGCAAACCCCCTCCAGGCACCCCCCAAGCAAGTATAGCCCTAGTAATACTCTCCTCCTGACGCTGTCGCCTAACAGTAGTCCTACACTCAAGATTACTCCGAGGAGCGAAGGTCTTAAGGAGAAAAAGAGGCAACACAAGCATACGAACCCAGCAGGAGAGGTCACCAAGAGAGTCAGCCACACCATCCAAGACCCCCTTCAAAACCCGAGCAAACCCAAGACGACACTTAGGAGGAATAGATTTCACGGTGCGAAGACCCAAAGATAATAAACGATCAAGCGAAGATATAGACCATTGAGCAGACCCAACCCCATCATCAGAAGAAAGAACCGAGGGAGACGGAGCAGGAGGTCTTGAGATACCATGAATAATAAAGCTAACGACACCATCACCACAATCCGGTGGCGCAACAATATCACCCCGGCTATGACGACACCTAGAGCAAAAAGTATGGGTTTTAAAGCACTCCCCACACAACCAAAGTCCCATCCGCTTCAAGGTAATCTCGGTATTAGAGAAAACAGTCAGACTATTAGTAAGAGTTTGACACGTAAGCCCCATAGCACCATCAATACAATGTCGATCCTGAAAATGCTTTTGCCAAGCGGCCTTAGTAAGGCCCTTACCATTACCATTCGGACAACCATGAATACTCGAAAAAGGACAAGGAAAACGCACCAAAGTAGGCATGAAAAAGAAAAAGAAAAAGAAAATAAATTCTAATAAAGTAAACAAGCCCTAACGACACAACTCACAAGCATGGTCATGCAGCCAGCCACCACCGTGACCACCCACACCAGCCACAACCCCAGCATCACCAGAGGAACCCAGGCAGAACCACCGGACGAGCACCACCAGTTAGAAACTGGCAGCCCCACCACCCACCAATTAAATAAAAATAAAAAAGAAAACCAACCCTTAAAAGAACGGCACAAGACCAGGCCAACCACCGACGGCGAGCGAATCTCCGGCAGCGACTCCCCAGAAACACCCCACACGCAGAGGCAATGGAGCAAGATGAAAACACCGCCGCCGACGCTCGCAAAAACAAAAATCACCGCACCGCTAAGGATATGAAACCACAAACGCACAAAACAACCACAAACAAACCCACCCTGGCCGGCGACGTGAGGTCTGGGTGGCTGGTATGGATAGGGTGGTCGGCGTGGTGGCAGCCCCTAGTAGCAGCGTGGTGGCAGCCTCAATTAACGCAAAAACACCTTCCTCTCCTCTCCCGCCCTCTCTATCCGTCAGCCACCCCCAACAACACCACAGACGACGACCAGGTCAAGGTGGTCTGGCCGGGATGGTGGGTGGTGAGGCAGCAAACGGCAACGACAAGATTATTATTATTATTATTATTATCACGTTTTTTTTTTTTTTTTTTTTTTTTTATTATTATTATTATTATTGTTACTCTTAATGTTAGTATTTTAGTATTTATAGACAAATAAGAAAAGTGTAAGATATTTGTAAATTTGCCATTTTAGGAACTGTGGAAAATCTTAGAGTATAAGAGAGAGTATATTATTATTATTATTTTTTTATATATATATAAAATGCGTGCAGCTTTCATTAATAGAAAAATTGAAAAGTTTACATGAAATTGGTGGGAAGCCGAGAGACAATCTGGGCCCCCACACCCTTAGCTACAGCAAAGCTAAGTTTAGTAAAAATATAAGCAGCCACCTGAGCCTCTGCATCCTGAGATACCGAGACTTTCTGGATCCTCTTAAGCAAGTCAACAACATCCGAACCCAGCTCCCCAAGCGAAGAGAAAGAAAAGGGAAGGAAACCGTAACCAGCAGCCGCGCATAAATCTCCATACTTAGCACACTTTCGCTGAGCAGCATCAGCGACAACCCGCCTGGGCACAAAATCGGCTAATCCTGTCTAAGTCAAGGGGGAAGACCATGTCAAATCAACACACACATCATGCCTCTGTCCCAGGAATAGAGCAGCAAACCCGCAGGACGAAGAGAGCCGCCATGTCCGTCAACTAAACCGATATCCACCTCCATACCCGTATAAATTCCAGACCTATAACAAATGTCGAATAAGGTGTCACGGACGAGGTTATACCGATGCTTAACACCCACAGTGCCAGTACAAGAAACAACGTGGTCCCCATAAATATCATCAGCAAAAACCCGAGAACAAGCAGGACAAGTCCTAGATACCACGAATAACGGAATACCCAGTCGATACCCCAGTACACTACGGTAAGTCTTACCGTTCATAGTCTGACCCAACCCAGAGATAGGAACCACACGCAACCAATCAAAGGAGTGGGCATCCTGCTGAGACTTCCATAACGCAAGCTGGCGCGGTGTTAAAGAGAAAACAGATTCTGCAGTAGCAGCAATCCTCGAAAAATATATATCTGCCAGTTTCTTCATAAGTTTAGGGGCAACGATTTCACTAGGATCAAGTAAAAAGGCAAAACCTGTAGTCTCAGAGAACACCCGCAAGGCATTGTCGAAAGTAGGACCAGCATCCACAATACCAGAAGGTCGTAGTAGCTTAGCCTGCAAATCCGCATACTGCAAATGGGACGACAGAAAGGCATAATGAAAAACATCCACGACAGCATAAACACCGAGCCCACCAAGATGAAAAAGGGAAAGTGGCAAGGCGACACTGCCAATCCCCAAAACCAGGTCCAGACGCGGTGGCAATACGTTCCAAGCTAGAACGAAGTGCTGCATCAAAACGAAGATGGACAGACCCAAAGACCCCCGGTGAACAAGTACGGAGGGTAAAGTAGAGCTTAGAAATACCAGTACAACTCACATTGCGGGTCCTCAATCCTAGCAACCAAATCCATAAGCTCGGTGGTCTTAGTCACTCTCTTCGCCACAACCTCACTGCCAAAACTAGGGCAAGCACTGACAGGCCCACCCAAAACAGAGACACCACGCAAAGGTCGGGCAATAGAAGGAGGGAAAACATAAGGAAGTCGACTCCAGGGATCCTCTGTAGGCCAAAAAACCTCAGTCTTAGCGACATTAAGATGGAGACCAAACTGAGAACCATCTGCCATAATCAAATCCAATACCTTCCCTACCTCCAAAGTATCCCCCACAATGGTGCCATCATCCAAGTACCAAGCTTGCAAACTCAAATCAAAAGAGTCCTGTATCTTGCACACCAAGGGATGCAAAACCAAAGCGAAAAGCAAGGGTCCCAAAGGATCACCCTGCTGGACTCCCTGACAAGACCACAAACAATGCTCCCCATAATAAAGACGGGCAGGACTAGAGTAACAGAACTCCACCCAACGGGAAAGAATCGGGAAACGGCGGCGAACTTTCAGAAGCATGGTTACACGATCAACAAGATTGAAAGCATACTGGTAATCCACCACCAACATAGAAAGCCCCACATCACCACCACCAGGCTCAATGAACCGATTCAAGGCATGCAAGACAACCTCTCCTCCACCGGACACCCCAACCCCAAACGGAAGACCAGCAAAATAAGAACACAAAGAAGGACCAACCAAACAAGCACCTACCTTAAAAACAAGACGTCTCCAGGCGGTGCCAACAGCAATAGGACAAACACCACAACCAGGTTTAACAAGCGGCGTGAGCGGAGCGCTGGCAATGTACTCACCAAGAGCGTGTGGACATCTGCCCTCAAGAAAACGATCGACCACCCTAGTAATAGAAGCGATCAGATCATCAGAGATAGCCACAACAACACCACTCAAGCAGTTCATGAGGTGTTGGGCACGAAACCCATCCCTCCCACAAGAAGTGCCACGTGGGAAACTACGAATCATATCCAAAACCACAGCCGAAGAGGCAACAAGAGAATGATGATCCACAAACAAAGGCGGCAAGGAAGGAGATGGGGCGACCGGGTGCTTCTCTCGCAAAGCCTCAAGAGTGGCATAAGAGTAGGGGGTTACGCTAGAGGAAGAAAGCACCATAACTGCAGCAGTATAGTGACCATCATAAATCTTCCGCCGACATTGACGGAGGTTAAGCACACTTAAATCTAGGTCCTCCTCCACATGAAACGAAGGAGGAAACTCGGCCAAACACTCCTGCAAAAGCTGCAAACCCCCTCCAGGCACCCCCCAAGCAAGAATAGCCTTGGTAATACTCTCCTCCTGACGCTGTCGCCTAACAGCAGTCCTACACTCAAGATTACTCCTAGGAACGAAGGTCTTAAGCAGACAAAGAGGCAACACAAGCAAACAAACCCAGCAGGAGAGGTCACCAGGAGAGTCAGCCACATCATCCCAGACCCCTTCAAAACCCGAGCAAACCCAAGACGACAATTAGGAGGAATAGATTTCACGGTGCGAAGACCCAAAGAAAATAAACGATCAAGAGAAGATATAGATCACTGAGCAAACCCAACCCCATCATCAGATGAAAGAACCGAGGGAGACGGAGCAGGAGGTCTGGGGATACCATGAATAATAAAGTTAACGATACCATCACCACAATCCGGTGGCGCAACAATATCACCCCGGCTATGCCGACACCTAGAGCGAAAGGTATGGGTTTTAAAGCACTCCACACACAACCAAAGTCCCATACGCTTCAAAGTAATCTCGGTATTAGAGAAAACAATCAGACTATCGGTAAGAGTTTGACATGTAAGCCCCATAGCACCAACATTACAATGTAGATCCTGAAAATGCTTTTGCCAGGCGACCTTAGTAAGGCCCTTACCATGACCTTCCGGGCACTCATGAATAGACGAAAAAGGACAATGAAAACGAACCAAAGTAGTAGGTATGACAAAGGAAAAGAAAAAGAAAATAATAATACCTAATGAAAAAAAAAAAAAAAGAGAAACCCTAATATGTGCATGATCATTGTTCTCGTGCAAGCCAAAGGACGGCCACCATCACAGCGACCACAACACAGCCCACAACCAGCTACCACAGCGACGACCAACACCGGACACAACCAGTAAACCCCTGCAAGAGGCAACCGACACCAACCCAACAACCGACGCCGACGCGATCAAGAAACTGCCATGACAAAGAACAGCCACGCCAAGACGACACCCAGCCAACCGACGACCTGACGCGGTGGTGAATGACGCCCTTCAGCCGATGATGGCAGACAACTGCCGGCACAAACCCCAGCACCCAATCACCACCAACACAGCCGGCGACGACGTGCGGTCGTGATGGCTTGGTCGGTGCGGTCGTCATGTCGTTGCTGCCCTCATCGCAACAGAACCAAAAACAAAAACCCTCCCTGAAACGCACCACTTGTCAATCGCACTCCTTGTTGATCGGGTGGAAGAGTGGCTAGGTCGTCCTTGCTGACCGGCGTGAACAATGTGTGGGACGACCGAGCAAGGCGGAAGGCGGCTGGAAGAGTGGCTTGGTCAATCGCACTCCCTCTCCTCTCTCTAAACGCTCTCTTTTTAAAATTATCACCCTTATTATTATTATTATTATTATTATTATTATTATTATTATTATTATTATTATTATTATTATTATTATTATTATTATTATTATTTATTTTTTTATTTTTTTATTTTTTTATTTTATTTTATTTTTATTTTTATTTTTTTTTTGCACAAAAGTTTAAATCCTTATATTCATCCTCCAAGGGGGGAAAAGAAACATAAGAATACAAATACTCAAGCAAGAAAATAGCCACTAAGGCAAGATCAAGCCCTATTTAGTCTACAAACTACGAAATCATAGTTCTTAGCCTTAGCTTTACTAAGAATCCTAGTACATACATCCAATTTCAAATTCTGAACTATTCGATTTGGAGCTCTTTCAGTGCCTTTGAATACCCTAGCATTCCTCTCATTCCATATATGATAAATAGCAGCTGCAATACAGCTCTTATACCAGTGAGCTTTCCAGTGCCTTCTTTGCCTTCTATGGCTGTTCCAATCAAGCTCAGCTCTACAGTCAAAACTCCTACCAGAGATGTTCGTCCATAGATGAATTTCAGACCAGCAGGCTTGAGCATAAGTGCATTGAAAAAACAGGTATTCATGGGTTTCATTTTCAGCTTTGCATAGCATGCATCTATTTACTAGCATCATTTCTCTACCAATAAGGTTGTCTATGGTACTTAGCTTTCCTTGAATTGCCAGGGAGGCTATAAACTCATGGCTAGGTATGATATAGTGGTGATTTAGCCTAACAGCCCAAGGGAGTACAGGCATTGCATCCCTAAACCAGTTATAAGCAGCTGATATTTTAAATCTCCCTCCAACAGTCCAGGAATGCAACAGAAAACCAGCAGAAGCTTGATCTCATGTTCTTATCAGAATGTCATCCTTCACAGCAAGGATGCTGTTAAAGCTTTCACAGTAATAGTCTTTCTTGAAAAGTTGTCAGATGCTCCTATCAGGATAATTATATGCTTTGTTCCAAGAGTACCATAAGCCAGTCTGTTTGCTTTCAATCATCCAAATCCACTTAGCTAAGAGGGCTTTGTTCCAGGATAAAAGTTATTTAATATCAAACCCCCCTTCCTTCCATGGGGAACAAATACTCTCCCAACTCTTAGGAGTCCATTTCCTGTGTCCCTCTTCAATACTCCAGAATAAGTCCTTACTCATTTTTTGAATCCTCTTTATTACCTTTTTAGGATCTAAGTTGGAAGCACACCAAAAAGAGGCCAGACCAAAGAAGACTGAGTTAAGTAGCTGAGCTTTACCAGCATATGACAGAAACTTGTTTGCCTAGTGATGGATGTTGTTCTGCATTTTGTTGATAAGGACACCATACATATCAACAGTATTACGAGCATTGTTCAAAGTTAAGCCAAGATATCTGAAGGGAAAGGATCCCTCAGAAAACCCAGACAGTTGGAGAATATCCTGTTTGACCATGAAAGATACCCCTCCAAGGTAGATGTCAGTCTTGTCCTTATTTACATAAAGTCCAGACCAGGCAGCAAACTTGTCCAAGGTAGTAACAATAGCTTTAACTGAAGGCACATCACCACGAATATATATCATAAGATCATCAGCAAATATTATTATTATTATTATGATTATTATTATGATTATGATTATGATTATGATTATGATTATGATTATGATGATTATGATGATTATTATGATGATTATGATTATTATTATTATTATTTTATTTTTTTAAATAAATTGAAAAGTTTACATGATGTTGGTGGGAAGCCGAGAGACAATCTTGGCCCCCACCCCTTTAGCTACAGCAAAGCTAAGTCTAGTAAAAATATAAGCAGAATCTGAAAGTTCAGGAAAGCAGCGCCGTGCAGGTCCAGATCTAGATCAGCCAGACCCACTGCAAACTCTCATAAGTGGAATGAGCGTCATTCATAACGCCATCAGGAGCCTAGAGAAGGATAACCAAAATCTGAAGGAGAGGATGGCTGTCCTAATAAATCAGCAGTCGACATCCAACCCTCCCAGCAACCAGACGTCAGCCTCAGCTACCTACCCGTCCCAAGAGGTGCCTAGTGCAGGTCAAGGATGCCAGATACTGCAGGAACTAGTGACCCAGTTGGATTTGGCAACACTGTTGCCGGTTCGATCCATAGGACCTATTAGGCCAGGGACCTCAATACCCAGCCACTTCGCTTCCCCAGGCTATCCACAAACGCTAGGTAACCTGCCTTCCGGTGCTTCCTTCGTTACTAACCCTTTCTTTGGCACAGGTACTCTGAGCCAACCGTTGGTCCACCAGTGGAGGCCCATCATCCACACTCAGCCCATGCAGAGTGGAATGACTTACATCCCCTACTCAGGAGAACATATCCAAGGAGAAGCAACACCTGGAGGTAGTTTTTTTGGCCCTGCTTCTAGTGCTCCTAACCCTTTTGCATGAACAGGAGGACCAGTGGAACAACAACTCCAGGAAATAAGGGACACGATCAACAAGATCCCGAGGATGTCGTGCCTTATGGAGAGGGCCACACCTGAGAGCTACATTGATTCCCCTTTCGCGGATGGCATAGCACTCATCAACGTGCCCAAAGAGTTCAAGCCACCAGTCATGACGTTGTATGATAGAACTGATGACCCCCTGGACCACATTAACCAGTACAGGCAGAAGATGATGGTAGTCACCGCAACAGGCCCCCTGAAAGAAGCGTGCATGTGCAAGGGGTTTGGATCCACCCTGCAGTGGTTTGTGAACCTCCCCAACACGAGTGTGGGAACCTTCGCTGGCCTAGTGAACCTATTCACCCAGCAGTTCGCTAGTAGCAGGAAACCAGAGAAGCAGACCAGTGACCTGTACCAGATAACTCAGAAGATCGATGAATCCACCCGCGACTTCCTGAACAGGTTCAACAAAGAGAAGGTGTCCATCCCCAAATGTGACATCGCTACAGCCATCGAAGCATTCCGCCAAGGGCTCCACCAGGACTCAGACCTGTACAGGGATCTGACTAAGTACCCATGTGCTACGTTTGAGGATGTGCAATACAAAGCCATGGCAGCAATACGGTTAAGAGAGGACGCTGAATCTAGTAGAACCACCTACGATACCGACGGGAGCACCAGAAAGGCAGTAACCGACAAGAGGGGCGAAAGATCAAAGCCATACAGCAGGCCCACCGTCAACAAGGTTTAAGAGGGGGCTGACTGGCGAAACAACCCAAACTTGCCCCAAAGATAAGCGAGTATGAGTTCTCTAAAAGCATGACATGCTTGCTTAAAGCCCCGAATGAGCTAGGAGGAAGAGTAAGGTGGCCTAAGAAGTCAGCTGGAGACAAAGGCCCAGACAAGGGGGGCCAAAGCAGGAGGTGTGATTTCCATGATGACGTCGGCCACAACACTGAAGACTGCGTGGCCTTGCGCAAGGAGGTCAAGCATCTCTACGGAGCAGGATACCTCGACAACCTACTCCCAAAGGGAAGTAGACCCGGTAAAATAAACGTCGCGGATCAGGTGCTACCTTCTCCACCCACTCTCTATAGTAAGGTTGTCAATGTAATCAAAGGTTGTTCAGAGCTGTGTGGGTTAACCTACTCAGCCGTCAAGAGACATGCTACAAAAACAAAGGGGGACTTGCCTGAGACCTCTTGCAGGGTAAGCAGGATGGACCTACTAGCAGTCTCTTTCGACGAGACAGACGCATAGGGTATAGAAGAACAACATCATGATGCACTAGTAAATACCCTGTCAATAAGGAATTATATGGTGAAGAAGATCCTGGTAGACACTGGGAGTTCAGTGAACCTCCTCATGTTGAGCACCCTCAAGAATATGGGTCTAAGTGAGGAGTTAACCAACAGGGCAGTACCCCTGGTAGGATTCAGTGGTGAAACCACGAGATCACTAGGGGAAATAGTTATTCCTACTTTTGCTGGTGGAACTAATAAGCAAGTAAGATATTTAGTTATTGACGGTCCATCTACTTACAATGTAATCCTTGGCAGGCCCTGGATCCATGGAATGAGAGTCATACCCTCGACGTACCACCAGTGTCTAAAGTTCCCAACACCATGGGGAGTACAGGAGGTACGAGGAGACCAAGAGGAGGCCAGAGGCTGTTACAAGGATGCACTGAAACAGACCGCGAGCCCGCCAGCATATCAATTACAGAGCCAACATGGCCATGAGAAGTACGTGGAACCGCAACAGGAAGAACTCGATCAAATCACATTGGACATGTTGCATCTAGAGCGGACCGTATTAGTAGGATCAAATTGCACCGGTCGGACAAGAGAAAGACTACTTGAGCTGCTCAGGAGGAACGCACACAGCTTCGCTTGGTTATATGACGACATAGTGGGCATAGATCCCAGCATAATAACCCATCGTCTTAATGTGGACCCTACCTACAACCTGGTCCAGTAGAGAAGAAGGAAATTCGCTCCAGAAAGAAACCAGATCATCAATCTAGAGGTAGATAACCTGCTGGGAAGCAGGAAAAATCCGAGAAGTAAAGTACCCAGAGTGGCTCTCAAATGTAGTGGTGGTCCCAAATAAAAACAACAAGTGGAGGGTGTGCGTAGACTTCACCAACCTGAACAAGCCGTGTCCAAAAGATCTGTTCCCCCTGCCACATATTGATGCCATGGTTGACGCCACAGAAGGACACGAAATGCTAACCTTCTTGGATGCTTGGAGTGGGTACAACCTGATCAAGAGACACCTCGCAGATCAAGAGAAAACGGCATTCCAGTCAGAACGTGGGTTGTACTGCTACAACGTAATACCCTTTAGGCTCAAGAACTCAGGATCAACCTACCAGAGACTGGTCAACAGGATGTTCACGAAACAGATAAGGAAAACAATGGAGGTCTATATTGATGACATGGTGGTGAAATCAAAACAGGATATAGACCACATACAGCATCTCGAAGACACCTTCAGCACCCTCAGGGAGTATAAGATGAAACTAAACCCCCTGAAGTGCACATTCGGAGTCTCCTCAGGAAAATTCCTAGGGCACTTGGTGACACGGAGAGGAATAGAGGCAAGCACGGTACAGATACAGGCGCTATTATAACTAGAGTCCCCTCAGAAATCAAAGGACGTGCAAAAGCTAACGGGGAGGGTGGCAGCCTTGAACCGGTTCATCTCAAGATCCTCGGATAAATGTCGCCTTTTCTATGATATCCTGAGGAAGAATCAGCGATTTGAGTGGACAGAAGAACACGAAAAGACATTCCAGGAACTGAAGCGGTACCTGAGCAGTCCACCCCTCCTTTCAAAAACTGAGCCTGAAGAACATCTCTACCTACACCTATCGGTGACAGAAGCATCTGTCAGCTCAGTACTGGTACGAGAACAAGATGGGCAACAACACACAGTATACTATGTCAGTACGTCTCTGCTACCTGCAGAGACCAGGTACACCACACTTGAAAAACTTGCACTAGCTTTAGTAGTATCGTCTTATAAGCTGAGGCCCACCCTATAGTCGTAGTAACCAGCTACCCTCTGAAGGCAGTAATGAGGAAACCAGAACTATCAGGCAGAATGGTCAAGTGGTCCATCCACCTTAGTGGTTTCGACCTCAGGTTTAAACCCCGGACATCAATTAATTCGCAAGCCTTGGCAGACTTTGTATCAGACTTTAGTCCTGCTCTGCAAGTACAGGCAGACCATGAGGTCCTGACCCCAGAAGAGGGGAAATTGGACCAACCCTGGCTGTTACACATAGATGAAGCCTCAAACATGAGGGGAACCGGGGTTGGCATAGTCTTGAGGTCTCCACAGGGAGACATGATACTACATGCGGTACGCTGCGAATTCAGAGCCACAAACAACGAAGCAGAGTATGAGGCCCTAATCCTAGGCCTACAGTTAGCCCTTGATCTAGGGGTACAGAGCATCTCAGTATGCAGTGATCCACAATTGATTGTGAACTATGTCAACGAGGAGTACATTGCTAGATATTCCAAAATGCTAGCTTACCTAAAGGTGGCGAAAGAACTATCTCTCAAGTTCCAGCTGTTTGTCATAAGGCAGATCCCCAGGGACCAGAACGCTGAAGCAGACGCCCTGGCTACCCTGGGGGAAACCTTCAAACCTGGTACCCTCTCCAGCATACCTGTTGTGCACGTGCTAAAACCGGCGGTAGACAAGGAAGAGCAAGGTAACTGTGGAGAGTGCAAGACTCGAACACAGTGGTTAAAGGAGGCAGGGGTACTAAGCAATACAGAAGGACATGAAGAAAGCCAGCCAGACTGGAGGAAACAGTACCAGGACTGGCTACAACACGATATACTACCAGCAGACAGGAAGGAGGTAAGAAGTTTTAAGATGCGTGCCTCTCGTTTTATACTAATCGATGAAATCTTGTTCAGGAAATCCCTGGCGGGCCCTTACTTACGATGCCTTGGCAAAGAGGAAGTAGGAACCGTCTTGCATGACCTCCACAGCGGCGAGTGTGGAAATCATGCAGGGGGCAGGAACCTCTCCAACAAAGCACTACGACAAAGATACTTCTGGCCCACCATGCGCAAAGATGCCATGCAATACGCATGATAGAGGCACGCTGCAGTAACCCACCAACCTGCACAACCCTTGCATTTAGTCATCTCACCATGGCCCTTCATGAAGTGGGGTATGGACATCGTGGGAAAACTACCTAGAGCCCCTGGGAATAATGTCTTCATGCTAGCCATGACTGATTACTTCTCTAAGTGAATAGAGGCAGAATCATTCTCCCAGGTAACAGAAAGACAAGTCATATCATTCATCAAGCGCAACATCATCTGCGGATTTGGGATACCTTTAGAGATAGTATGCGATATTGGGTCCTAGTTCATCTCCAACCAGACCAAAGCCTTCTGCGACAAGTGCGTGGAATATCACATTACACAAATCCACTCCCAGGAACCCCCAGTCTAATGGCCAAGCAGAGTCCAACAATAAAATAGTAATTGACAACCTAAAAAGAAGACTGGAAGAAGCTGTGGGCAGATGGGCAGAAGAACTCCCTCTTGTACTCTGGTCCGACAGGACTACACCCAAGGTAGCTACTGGCCAAACACCATTCAGCATGGTCTTTGGCGCAGAGGCAGTCATTCCCACGGAAATGAGAGTACCCACACATAGGTATGGGTGCATAACCGAAGATAGAAACCAGGTGGAGATGGCCATCAACCTGGATACAGTGGATGAACTGAGGACGAGTGCACAAGTAAGGTTGGCCTCCTAAAAACAGATGGTGGCAAGAAGTTACAACAAGAACTGCAAAATCAGGGTCCTGCATGTAGGAGACCTGTTACTCAGAAAAGTTTTCCAAAACACCAAGAATCAGCAAGCCGGGAAGTTCGCCTACAACTGGGAAGGACCCTACCAGGTGGAAAGTATAGTAGGCAACGGAGCATACATGCTAATGACTATGGAAGGGGAGATCATATCCAAACCCTGGAACATAGTCCACCTCAAGAGGTAATACCTCTAAAAACAGGCTTCACAAGCCAGGCACCGCCAGGTATGGTACCTTGACACCCTTCACAGCCAAACAAGCAAAATCTTCTACAAATACAAAAGGATTTTTATTGTTAAGTAGTACCTTTGAATAAAAAATTTCTAGAACAATTCAGTTCTTTTCAGAGCACATCATTAGCCTTTGTTTTTGAAGTATTCAATTTTATTTTTGTCAAAAGTACTCTCAAACTTTTTAAGCAGGTTTGGCTGCCCACAGACCTCCTCGCTGAAGGAGTCCTACTAACCTTAGAAGGCAGTCTATCATACCCAGACTAGCAGAAAACTCTTCCACATGTACAAACAGCGTGCGCGTGGCGAATAAAGGGTCCAACCCCTACGCAACCACCACAGACACCCCACGTAGCGTGGCACTTAGATATATAGATAAATGACTCCAGAGCCACCGTCTATCGACAATGCCGGCTCACAAACAGAAAACACATCAAAAGCGTGCCACACACAGTAAGTACAAAATTACTAAACAGATCATTCATAAAGGGCCAAACACGCCCACCACACAAACAAACTTAAAAATTGTTTTTACACGGTACCACCAAAAGAGGTACCACCAAAACTAATGACAAAAGTTCAGAAAAAATAAAAACGAAAGTGCCACAGGCACCTAAGCTTCGGCCTCCTAGCCACCATCACTACCAACATCGCCAACACCATCATTACTGCCACCCGCGCCTAATTCTGGCTCTGCATTAACAGGAATCTGCTTTGGACCAGCCGTCGCCTCCTCCTCAACTGGAGCTGCCTCCACCACCTCCTCAGCTGGAGCCGCTTCCATCCTCTCCTCAGCTGGAGTTGCTTCCATCTCCTTCTCTTCCTCGGAGTTGTCCACCTGATTCAGGAAGCTCATATCCGGCTTGGAAGGAAAGAGCTCAGCAAACGCCTTATCCTCCTCCTCCAGGTCCCACGAGACATGCTCCCCAGACTGGAACTCTTTCAAGCATTGGATCTTGGACTCCAAGGCAGCATACAATACTACCTGAGAGAGATACTTCTTCAAGGAGAGAAGCTGGCCCTCAGAAATTTTCAGCTTATCCTCCGCACCCTTCATACCAGTTGAGAGGGAACGATTCACCCTCCGCATCTTAGCCAGCTGGTCCTCCAGCACCTTCACCTCGGCTTGAGCCTTCACTAGCTGAGACTCCAAGGAGGGGCACCTCTCCCGTGCGTTGTTCACCTCTCTTATCATCCGCACGTGATCTTGGCGGAGGAAGAGGGCCTTCTGGAAGGTCTACAAAGAAAGACACATAGAATGAAACCAAAAGTACTTGCTCAATAGGGGATCGTACCAAAGAATAAACCCAACAACATACCTTGAAGGCGTCCTCAATAGTCGAGTCCAGGGTCGCTGGGATGGGTGTGGAGCTGAGGGAGTACTAGGACCCAGGCAATAAGAAATGGCCCATCAACATCCAGAACGGGACATCTCCCTGAGCCCCATAGCTTGGAGGAATGGTGAGCTTGGTAGGGGATAAAGATGGAGTAGGATGAGGAGCCACAGACGCCAGAGGAGGTACGGATATCGATTCTTCTTCAGAGGGAGGGGCAACAACCTTCTTCCTGGGGGCACAGGGAACAGCACCGCCAGTCAACTTTCTCTTCTTCTTTGCCAAGAACTGGCTCACAGCTAGAAAAACACCCAGACCTTACCATCACATGTGAAACATAGCACACATCTATCACAATACATAAGATACCAGGGAACTCACCAGACGACATCCTCACTTCAGCATCACTTTCAAATTCACCCACTTCCTCCACAGAAGCAGAACCCTCCTCAGCAGCCTCAGATGGTTCTTCGGCCACTCCGCAAAATTTCGAGGACAAGAGCATTTGGAACTTCCTCTGATCTTCTGAGAGACCCAAAAGCTTCCTCGCGGTAGAATCGTCAAGCGAAGGCTTGGGCTGTTTAAAACCTGCACAGGAAAGTCAGTATACCTAGTGAGTTAACAAAACAGACGAAGAAGAGACAAGGGAGTACCTTCTAAAGGACTCCACTTATCAAGTAAGTATTAGGGCTGAGGAGCAATTGAGTCGAGTCTGACATAGATGAAAAACTTAAACCACCCCCATCCTTCACCTTGGTGGCATAAGGATGCTGGGTACCCTAGCATCTACCGTCCGAAGGGTCATCTGAACGGGACCTAGAGGACGGTACAGGTACATATGGGCCAAGTCGGCCAGGGTGACGTCCAGATCGTGATCATCATTCAAGACACACATGGAGACTAATATTCTCCATGCATAAGGGGAGACTAGGCAGGCGGCCAAACTATTAAACTTCAGAAACTCCTGAATCAGGTCTGGAAAAGAAAACACCAAACCTAGCAGGAAGGGGTACTCATACAATCACACCCACCCCGCACGGTAGGCATCGGCCCTCTGTCCAGGACGAGGAAGGTGGATGACGGCATCATCGTTCAAATCATAGCGAGCACGGATTGTGGGGAGATCTTCCTCTGTATACGCTGAATCACAAGCGTATACTCCGGTAAGAACCCCCGTGGAAGGAAACTCCCCCTCATCGGTACCAGCAGAGGAAGAACTGGGCGATTTTCTAACGGATTTGCGACCCATTCTCAGAAAAATCAAGAAAATAAGAAGGATTACCTTGAATTGATTGGGGGAAGTAAGGAAATTGAGAAAGAAGTAGGGTTTTTTTTAGGAAACTAGAGAGCTTTTATAGGGAAAACTGGAAGTGAAAGTTGGAGAGTCGTGACAATTGAGGAAGTTAAGGAGGAGAGGGAGTTTAATTGATGGGACGTGGTAGAGGCGATTGAAAGGACATGAACCGTCTTCAGCAAGGAAGAAAGCCCCAACCGTACACGTGTCGCCAGATGTGCCTTTCTGGGGGCAATTGTTGGGGCTCAAATAAACCTTCACATGGATCGATGACATGGCGCGCAGGGATTGGTCAAGAGAGGAGCACATGGATTGAACAAGTGAATGGGCTGGATTGAAAGTAGGGGATGATCAATGGCCAGAAACAAAAGTAACAAACACAACAAAGCAACAGTCATATTTTGCTAAGTCAATAACAGCCCCCATGAAAAGTGGACCGGCTGAGCAGGACTCGGAGGAAGACTAAGAGAGACGTTGGAGGAGAAGTGGGCATTATAAAGGGAAGGGAAGGGGAAGAAGTAGAGACATTCAATTCTCAAAACCTGCAATCAAGATACAAGCACTCAAGCAAATTATAAAAGTAAATTCGTCCTTGTTTATTTATTTACGTCCAAATATCCTGTACCACCTCAGCAAGTACTTTTACATTTTAGTGCATATATTTGGCGGGATTTACGTCCAAATATCCTGTACCACCTCAGCAAGTACTTTTACATTTTAGTGCATATATTTGGCGGGATCTTCCCCCCCCCCCCCCCCCCCCCCCCCCCCCGCGATTTTTCCCACATTGGGTTTCCGCGTCACCAATTCTTCGTGTCACTTCTTTTTCTTGCGCTTTTCCTTACATTATTTCTTCATTAGAGTACTAGTAGAATAGCCACTTTGATCCACCTAAACAAGTACCACCTAATTAACAAGTTTTTTACCAAAACAGTAGTGCAAAACAATATTAAGTGTAACATTTGAAATGAATGGCTGAGATCATCTTTGGATGCCTTCGAGTCTGATTGGGTACTGAATTACTATATGGACCAACAATCTTGGTAGTAGTTTTTAAAGAAAAATTACTTTGATATCAGTTGTTAAAAATGAGTTTATACATGGTACCAATTATCAAAAGCAGTTGGTCTCATTGAAGACATAGCATATCCATCTTCAATGAAAACGGGTCGGATCTCCTCACACAAGGAGACAAGTGAAAGGGCAAGTGGATAACTAAATGGATCTCCACTTGTCATCCCACTTGCCCTCCAACTTACCTCCTTGTGAGAGGGAATCCGACTCGTCTTCATTGAAGACAAATATGCCCCATTTTTAATAAAAAATTGTATATAAAAAAACCCTAACAATATTTGGAACAACATATCCGCGCAATTTACACGACAATTTACTTAATAAGACCGTGTCTATCGTGTAAGACGGTCTTGCTGATAGTAAAACTTAGGAATGTAGACACAAACCAAATCACTTTGTGGAAAATACGAGTATCACATAATCATTGTTTCCATCCCACTAGAGGTTGCCCATGAGATCCGTGCTAAATGGAACCCTTTTTTCCCCAGGAATGTCCATCAAAAGGCATTTATAATGCAAAAGAGATCCAGTGATGTGGTCATATATCAATATATGATTTGCTAATAATAATCATTGGATCAATAAAAAGTTGGGATACAGCATATATGGGTCATGCATGCACTCATGTTACCTTGTTGTAATTAAGACTACTATTAACATTATTAAACTCTAGTGTTACTCTATTATTTACTGCTTTGGTTGTTTGAAATCTTTGAATAGAAGCTATGGGTATTCAACTCTGTAGAGAACTCCAAAAACCATGATTTTCTGTTATGAAAACACACATCATAACATGAGTAATCATTTAGCATGGTTGTTTGCTTTCCTATTATGATCATAGTACAAATTTATCATTGTTCATACAATTGTAGGCAATCGGTATGTGAATGAATACCTAGGGACAAATCTATAACACTCTTGAATGCCTCCAATATTGTTTTTTCAAGGCAAAATTCGTTTTTTTTTCAAGTGTGTGTTTGAATAAGCGGAAATTTTAATGAGCGGTATTCCAATTGTCATTGGAGGATTAATGTTTGAGTACCTACTATGTAATGTCGTCGAACTTCGAAACCGAAAGATTAAATACTTCCTCGGACCCAGTTGTTTAATTTCTTTGTGAGTGTTATTTTAAGTAAAGAAAACAAATGATTGAGAATTTGAGATAAGGGAAATATCACATCGAGCAAATAATTAAATAATAGCAACTACTTCGTACTAAACTAATTAACTATTTCCATTACAGTGATTGAGTGGGTTGTTGTATTGTTTGAGAGTTCGATTCTAAGATCGCTAAACCATTTTCCCAACTTAGCATCAAAATGTGTTT
This sequence comes from Heliosperma pusillum, assembly GCA_022085475.1. Taxonomy (NCBI): domain Eukaryota; kingdom Viridiplantae; phylum Streptophyta; class Magnoliopsida; order Caryophyllales; family Caryophyllaceae; genus Heliosperma; species Heliosperma pusillum. The sequence continues at coordinate 23,930 of JAIUZE010066550.1, read as the reverse complement.
TTACCCAAAAAAACGGAGTTTTGGCAGCAGATTGGAAGTATACGGTGCGTAACCTGAGAATCGCACTCAATTTTATTGCCTTGTAGATCCGAAACTATCTATCGACTAACCAATAATCGTACCAACTGCATGATAGAATTGGAATACTTAACCACAAGGGGTTTAATTGAGGCATGAAGATCCTCTCGATTGCTTTCCTCTCGATTTCCTCTCTAACAATCATATAACATTAGTTTGTATTCTATACTCATTATCTCATTATTTTCACACATAAATTTAGAGTCATTAGATAGCTCCAGAATAGGAGCTAGTCCCTAAAAAAGAAAGTCTAAGTATATTGACTCTTAGTTGAGGCATCATATATAACTATGTAAGATTACAAAGACATGCATTTAGTAAAAAATAAAAGATACACTACTTGAACTAACAATTGACTATTCTTACAAAGTGTACGAAACAATGCACAAAGTCCTCAAGAACATTCAATTAATGGAAATTTGTTACTCAAAGTCCCCTAAAACTAAGATTTAATGTCAAACATCATACATTGACATATGCCTTTAGAACATAGAATTAATATAAGAAGACAGCTTTACAGAAAGGAGGGCTCCCCAAAATTTTGAAAAAAAATGGCACATTATTAATATTAATATTAATCACATAAACTTGACTCTTTTGACAACAAAACACTCAACCACTAACTTAGACAAAGAAAACGGTGCATTTGAGTGGGAACATTAGAATATGTTTCTTCTGCTTTATACAAACATCTCTATTGTCATATCCCTTTTTTTTTATATATATTTTTGCCAAAAACTAAATATTTGAATGTGACATTACATTCTGTTTTTGTATTTCCTTTATACTTTTCTTTTGTCCTTTGTTCTTTAGGTATGTCCTTTGTTAATGTCTTCAAATGATTTTTCTTTTGTTTTCTTCTCTTTTTACAATTAAAATGGTCAAAAGGGGGTAGAAAAGAAGTAAAAATGTTGAGTAGATGATTATAAAGTGTAGGACACATGTGTTTGCATGATAATCATTTTAGCCACGAGCAAGGGAATGCGCGACTTGCACTCTTGACTGCTTAAATTTGCATAAACAAGGCAACCTCAGTTCAGGTTCATAATATGGTAGCTACTTGTACAGAGTAGATTAGATCTGATGCAATGTTCTTGAATTTCCGGGGGTGGCCGAATGCGTGTCTAAGTCGCCGTAAGTCCATAACATAATTGACAAACGACTAAGGAATGTTCACGTATCACTAGCGTTTGGCTCGAATGGATCGCTACTGTTGTGAAAATCAACTTAGAGTTGCAGTTTGCTCGACATCGTATATGATAAAATGAAGGCAAAAATAAAGGCGAATAGAGATGATGGATCATTATAAAAAAGTTACCAAGAAACTACACTAGTTTTAGTACTACGGTTTAACATTGGGCATCACATGAACATAAATCGAAAAACAAAGGTATCATGTACAAAGTAATTACCATTGAATGAAGTTAAACCACACTATGGACATTTTACAGAACAGCCTTGATGGGAGTCAGTCTTCGACTTTAGAGCGTTAGAGGTAAATCTGACACAAACAAATAGGCGTCTTTACAGGACCACAATGTAGCTTCTTTCAATATGGTGGCGGTGGATATACTCCGGGGTAGTGACCTAAAAGGATAGGGGGTGGGAAAGGATAGAAAACAAAAAAAACAATAAGCAACAATATTATCCTGGTGGTGGCACAAACGCTCCCGCACAATGCACATGGCGAGGTAAAGAGGATCAAATGTAGGAATTTTTAACCCATTATCAAAAGGCTGTTTTCGGATGACCCATGACAAATTTTATCAGAAATTGAATAGACCGACTGGTACTTGTACTTCATAACATCAGAATCGCATACATTTTACCGAACCATTTAACCTTATTTCATCATATTTAAAATCGAAGAATTTTTGGTATCATTGGAAATTGAAACAACAATATAACATTAGAATGAAAGAGGAAGAAGTCAACCTGCAGGTGGATATGGTGAAGGATGAGAAGGCGGTGGATATGGCATAGGAGGATATGTTGAAGCATGAGACGGTGGTGCATATGGCGAAGAAGGATATGCTGAAGGCGATTGTGGGTAAGCACTGGGAGGATATGCTGATGGATGATTCGGGGGATGGTAAGGGTAGGGGGAATATGCTGTTGGCTCAGGTGGGTATGAATAAGGCGAAGTGCCGGGATATGGTGTAGGTTGAGGGTGATGGCATGTCGGTGGGGGTTGATAGGCACTTGGTGGCGATGTATACATTGGTAGATGAGGTTGAAATGTTGTTGGATATGGTGGAGCTGTAGCACAACTTGTATGATCTGACTTCTTCTGCAATTAAACAAAAAAAATGGAGTATTTGTTCCTTGTCGTTAGTTGGTATAATATGCTGGTGTTCAGATGGAGAAAAGATTTCAGAAGCGGCATTTGAACGCAGAGCAAACTCACCTGTGCATTTGCATAATGCATTATCAACTTAACTTCTCCAGCATATCTGAGGTAAGATGGAACTAATTTAGTTTGGCAATTATATATACTAGCAAGTCATGTAGTAAGACCATCTCGCTGTGATACTATCGGTAATTGAGTTGGTCACGGGACTCATGTTAAAAGGTCTCATACAAGAAAGCGGGAATTATATAAAAGGTTTCTGGAGTACCATACAATCCAATTGTACAGATATAATACTTCTGAATTATGCATGCAATATCACACATTTAGTATACGTGGAAGTTGCAAGGAAGAAAATAGGAATGTTCTCATGGTCATGAGTCATGAGATGATCTATAGAACAGTTTATCCATTGAACTAGAAACTATAAAACATTCCCAAAATGAGCATAGAGAAATTATGCTAATATTAAGAAAAAAAGAGATCCAAACATATTACCAATTCATCCTAGGAAAGAAGTTTCATAGCTCGCCCTATTTAAATACAATAAGGTGTTCCTAATCTACGCTAGTTAGACTCTTTTTATTTTAAATACAGCATGTCTACTTAAGCTTCAAATTTAGTAAGGCACTAACTAAAACGTAGCGCTGCGTCTTGTAGATAAGGCGTAGCTAGTGATGCACACTACAATCCAATTTCCATGTTTTCTTCTATCATGTTCTTTGATTATACCCTTCTCTATGCCACATTATGATATTTTACTTGTTAGCATAACGTCTTCTATAAAATCCAAACACGGCCAGTAAATTCAAATATGTTTCTCGTTTGCAGGAACTGGCCTAACCATCTTCAATATACATTCCTTCCTAAACAACCACATGCTATAGTAAAGAGCTGCTACGCGAGAGCAGAGAACCCTCCGCAAGGCCAGGGAATCCATACATTCTTCAAACACAAGTCCCATCAGTCTCGCGCCTTAATGCCCAGCCAGTTATTCTTTAGTTGCAGGGACATTCTACTTTTGTTTTGTTCATATTTCCCATGATAAACGCCCTAACTAACAGAACTTATAAGAACTTATAACCATGATCAGGCCTGAAAAACGGGCAAGGGTGTACCTCCGCGATGCGCCGGTATACCAAGCCTGACCTCCTATTTGGGCTGTCTTCTCCGCGGGTTTTAAGGGGTGGTATCCCCATCTCTTCAGACCTAAGCTTCTTTATGCTTGTATGAACCCTAAAAACTCTAGCTAATTCTTAGATTATTGTTTCAAGTTTGAAGATTATTATAAGGGATTCAGGTACTTTTCATATTTATTAAACCAATATTTCCTTTTTTTTGTGGAATCATCTCTCTCGTTTTCGTTGTTGTTTCTTTATAAAAGTTTTCATCTTTATATTATTATTAGTGTTAGTTAATGATAATTTAGTTGAAGTTGAATGTTGTGTTGATAACTTGGGGAATGTTAATGCTAGTTTTCAAGTTAGTCTTCACTTTCCCAAGTTCTCTATGAATCAACAAATCATGGCAAGTTGTATCATGATTAACCTTAGGATTATGTGTTGTAGAATGTTGAGTAATGTAGTAAGCAGTCTTCTCACTAGGGTTAGATTAATCCCTAACATGCTTAGTTTACGCGATTCAAATCCATATTTGACAAGTTGGGTTATAAGTTCTGTTAGTTAGGGCGTTTATCATGGTTATGTTCTTGTGGGTTTAATTGGTCCCTCAACCTTTGACCATCAATGGAAATTGATTAGGTCTAGGAAATCTGTCATTTGATTTCCCTAGCCAGCTAGCCTAACTAATTTGGGTAGAACACGGAGTGAGAACCTAATGAGGGTGCCCCTAATCATCGATCTTAACTCTTGCCTCGGAAGGGGAAGAAGGATGGGTGAAAACCTTAGCGTGGACCTATTAACATTACCATTGGTAGGATATAAAGGAGTGTATTTGGTTGTTGTTCGGGGATACTAATTACGAACCCGGGAGGGTGGTATTTCATATTTGGAATTACTAACCCACCATTCATGAACCAGAGGGAGGTGTTTGGAACCAAAGAGACCTCGTTACTCGATGACTTGTCAACAACGCAAATTAGGCGTGTCGGTGGAGAGGTCGAGCCCTTGGCTCCATATTTGATTTGACCTCTTCTTTCAATTGCTTAACTTTGTTCTAATTTCATTACATCTTCACTTAACTCTATTTTAGTTGTTAGCTAAAATCAATCTTAAGTTTCGATTAACATAGATAAACTCATATCTAAGAATAGATTAGTGCTCTCTTTGCTCCTTATGGATTCGTCCCGTAAGTGCTACTCCCTCCATTCAATTCCAAACACAACATGTCTTTTTTGACACTATTCATGAATGAAGAGAATCTTTACGATTCCTTGCCATATGTAAGATAAAATATGGTCATGTGGGATCTTGTTTGATTCGTCTATATAAGTACAATATGAATATCAAATTTTTATATTTTTTTATAATGTAAAACTCGAGATATTTACGTTACAATTCGTGCATTGGCAAACGTGTAAAAGAGAAATGTTGTGTTTCGAATTGAATAGAGTATATGATATCCAACAAACGAATGAGTGCTTAGATAAATTGACCATATTCCACACAAATTTGCGCCAACTCACGAGGTGTCTATACCCGTTAAGCCACTCATCACCAGTATCAATAACGTACTCATTTCTATCTCCTTGCCACAAGTTGTTTTTAGAACCATTACACAATTTATCTCTAACTCAACAGACCTTTCTCCGCAAACAACTTAGTTAGACGAGGCCACAAGGGCAATAAGACCACCATAATCAACAAACGGTCCATACAAATGGTCCTTACTAACAACCCACCAAACTAGTTTAGCAAACGCTGCATAGTTCCAGATCGAGCCCTTTAATCCCCAAACTACCATACTTAGGGCCAAGGTAAACCTCCTCACAGGCCACCACAAGAGCCTTAATGTAATGCTCATTGGTCAACTCCACCCTATAGGTAGTTACAACAGATAGTATCAATTCTCCTCATCACTCGCCCAGGAAGAATATATGAGCCAAGAGTGGAGAGACAAAAAACAGCCTTCACAAGAGCTAGCTTGCCAACATAGGACAATTAGCTTCTCAAAAGCGAGATTCAATTCAGGGAAGGGAAACTAAAATTAACAGAATCCTTCTATTTGATCCCAAGTGGTAAACTCATTAGTACGGAAGCTCTTACTACAACAAAATAAAAAAAGGAGTTTCTCTAGCATCGCATATTTTATAGGATGCAAGAAAGGGGAGTGATATGAAAATCAACATACTACCACCATGAACTTTGCGTATGTATACATGAGTGTAAAATGACACACATTTAACTCATATCGCTTGACGGATGTCATGTCGACATCTTAACTAGTGGAAAAACATAATAGCAATAAACCTGAAATTAGTGCACAATTGCACATCTAATCTCAAGATCTAAAAAAAGCTCGTAGCTCAAACTATTCTAAGAAAGCCATGGTTTCAATCCAGTTTTTTGAGTTATAATGCTACCCACCTATTGTAGGTGGGTAGCTCAAACTATTCTATGCAAGACACACATAGGTTTTGATCACCATAGTTACTTTCATATCGAATGCCAAAGATAATTAGTAACCCTCTTCATTTCTTTATATAAGGCGTTTTTTATTATCTATTATTGAGACAACGGTTCAATTTTAAATTCCATAAAAAATGTACTTTGAGGAAATTTACGATACTTGGATGATTAAATTACAACAACTATGGTTTAAAAACTCGGTATCGGATGTAGTCGCATACCAGGCCTTAATCAACCTTTGAGGACAAATAGCTGTGAATCTCGGTGATTTCTCGGAAGATATCTTGTACCAGTAGAGTGAAAGCCCGATACAACTCGGCCGAGATTTTGAACCATGACAACCTATGTTACTTCGACACTACTCTTTGGTCGCCTGTTAGGTACCCGACACTTGAAGTGTCGGACTAAGACATGACACTTCGAAAACCTCATTTTAGACCAAAAAATTGAAAAATTCACGGAAATTGGTCTTATCCGACACTCCTAACACCGTGTCGTGCCCGACACTTGCACCCGAGTCAGAGTAACATAGATGACAACAACAATGGAATAAAATTCGGCATCGATCGCGGTAACGGGGTCGCAGAATCGTCCTCGACTCGGTCATCGCGCTCCAAGTCAAAATTATTGGAACGATAGTTATTTTACAAGCTTTTGTAGATATTTTATCATCTACTAGATCTTTCTCATAAAGTTAAGATTAATTATATTTAAATATAATTAATTTGACAAATGCCATACAATAGTGGTCGTCTCAGCTATTATTTTCTCATTTCTAATTTACCTCAAACATATCGAGATATCTCGTATCCAATACCGATACATATTAGGCAATCCGATACGTCCGGGCCGAGATTTTAAACCACGACAACAACACTACCCGTCTACCCCAGTGCCTCAAGAGCTTCCGCAAATTGCTGGGTAAGTGGGTGAACAAATCTACGCAACCCTACTTCTATGTTAGCATGTAGGAGCTGTTTGACGATGACCTAAAATGAAAATTGCATTGAGAAGTGTATCGCATGGTGTTGTTACTTTACAATGAAAAGAAACGCAATCATGTACTCTATATTTCATAATATTTGATCATATTGATAAGATACTCGAAATTTGAGTGTCATGAAATGTAAGAAACTAAGAACCACGTATATGTAAGAAATCAGAGGGGATACTAACCAACAAGCTACAGCTCTAAAGCAGTCATAACTCGAAATCATATATATTTAATATTGTTAGAACAATTAGCTAAGTTTCCAAGTTGAAGATGCAATAATCAAGGAAATTATGATGGCCTCAAATTTAAATAGCAAACACATACCGGCCAGTCTTAGTTTGTATAGGCCATGGTCGATCGTCATATCCCCGGGAAAGAACATCTTGGAGTTGAGCTCTACAACCAAAATGGAAACACAACCAACCAAATTCAACCCAAAACTCTTGCAATGCCAAAATACAAGCTCAAATAACAATGCATTACAGATAAACTGAAAGATAATAACCTTCCACTGCCGATAAAATCGTCGAAAGTGAGAGTATTGCTATTCCACACCACAATGTTGATCTCTCTAAGACCCTCAATCAATGTAAAAACAAACTTCTCTTGAAATACAGGGTTCTTCCCACCATCTAAATCAACCAACAAAATCACCAAAACCCAGAAAATATATTGAATCAAATTGAACAAATCACACAACCCATGATTCAAATTCTCAAAAAAAATCATAACCCAGATAATAAATTTATCAACATTTAGGAACAAAAAAATTAGGGAAAGAAATAGAATAAAACCAGTGCATGTGCGGGTTCGAAATTTGGTATTAGCATATTCAAGACAAACATAAGGATCTTGTCTTGATATCCATTCTGTATCCTTCAATTTAAGACATCCAACAACTGCAATTAACAATTTTCAATTTTTCACATTAATTTAACATATTATTAATTAACCATTAACATGATGAAATAATGAGGTAAATGGAAACCAGGAAAAGGGTTAAATGGGTAATTGAAAAAGATAGAAACTTTGTACCAGTAACTTCAAGAAGATGTCCTTGGATGCCAGAAATCGACATTATAATAGCATGCAAACAGCAGTAACTATCTTTACCTTTGATTTGCAGCTGACTATATAATAATAAAGGAATTATTATATTATATTTTATGGGGATACTAAAGTTTCGACTTTTTATTTATTTTATTTTATCCGCTGACTGACCACTTCTTTAGTTGTGTAGTGTGTAAAAAGTTATGGCGTATGACTTGTCATCTGGTTGGCTTACGCTAAGAAATGACGATGATCCTTTTATACTACAAACTTTGATTAGTGTCATTTCTGAGCAATTACAAATATACGTATGAAGGTAGAAATCTACAACTCTACACGCAGGAGACGCAATCCTTTAGTGGATAAAATCAATAACAAGCTACGGAAATTTTCTTGTACAATCCATGAAAGACTCGTTAAACCCTCGTGTAAGAATATTCATGACCCACTTCTCATTCTTTAAGGGGTCGTTTGGTTCAAACATTCGGAATGGATTGTAATGGATTTTAACTCCAAAGAGGTATGGAGTTAGATTCCCATACATGTTTATAGTTGTTTGGTTCAATCTAGGAATGAGAAATAATAGTGTGTTGGGTGGAATGGATTTAGAAACTTGGGGGAAGAAGTGGGTATGGGATTACAAGGAGTTGGAATGGAGTTAGAATCCATTAGGTATCTAACTCCATTCCAAAATGCTCCAACCAAACATTGAAATGGATTGAATCCATTCCAATCCATTGCAAAAACTCCAACCAAACACCCCCTATGGATTATAGGAAATGAGATAGTAACATTCGGTGTTACTGAGATTCAGTGATACTCTCTCACATGTATATGTTAGGGAACACTAAAAAAATGGTGGGTCTATGTATAAATGACCACTAAAATGGTGGATCTACATAAAAATATGTGAAGGGTGTCACCATATCATTATCATATACACATATGCATTATCATGGGCGGATCTTGGGGGCAATGGAGTATATTTTATAGGGTTATTTAATGGGAATAATCCATCATATGCCTCTTCGTCTCATATTACCCCAACCCATGTTTTATCCCATATTAATCTTTTCTTTCCCCTCATTTTTCTTTCATTAGAACACTTGACTTGGTTACCTGTTGTGGCAGGTTAATCCCTCTCAACATTAGGTTACCTATTTAAACAACCCAACCCCTATTTCTCATAATACCTATCTCCCTCTCTTTCCTGTACTATTTCTTCTTCCTTCCTCTCTCAACGTATCTTCATCAACATCATCAACATCATCAATTTCTCACAATGAAAAAGGGTACTGTATCTTCATCAACATCATCAATTTCAACCAGTCCAATACCTAGAAAACAATTGTTATGCGAACATCATCTTCCTGCTGTATTAAGGATTGTTAAAAAGGGATTTCATGTAGGTAAAAGATTTTATGGTTGCTCATTGTGGCCTGTAAGTTTCTCTAATCTTCTCTTTGTATTGTAAGTTTTCTGTTTTTATTTGTCTTTCTTATGATTTATGACTAAGTTTTTTTATAACATTTGTAGAATAATGGATGTGGGTTTTTTCAATTTGAAGATGATGTAGCATTGGGAAACGAGGGGGGTGATAATGGAGTTCAACTGGAATATTTGGAGATGAAGAGAAAATTGGAGGATAAGATTTCCAAGCTGAAATTGAAGAATGAAAAATTGAAGAATGAGGTTATGGAATGTACAATTGAAATTAGGAAGCATTGTAAAAGGGAGACAATAGTTATGTTTGGATTACTTATTTCCTGGGTATTTTTTGCCCTAATTTTAATGATTAGGAATGTGTAGGTTCTTAATGTACTGTCATGGAGACTGTTGTACTGTTGTGTTATGAAGTTTGTTAAGTAATAAGATTTGAATATTGCAAGTGTTGTACCAAATTCATGTTGTCATTCAATGAAAATTCAACATGTTCTTAACAAAGTACTTGTTCCTTGTTCAAAATAACTGCAAAAGACATAGCATAACAAAGTACTTGTTCCTTGTTCCTAATCAACAAATTAAAGACATAGCATAGCAAAAGACATAGCTGACTGTACTGCTAACATTACAAACTAGTGAAAGAAGCTTGATTTGATGAAGCTTGTGTTGTACTCTGACTGACCCCTTCATTATGCATAGCTGCTGTTATGCTCCTAGGACCATTGTGACTTCCTGGAAGATGTGTGAAAGCATTACCCTGACCATCTACTAGAACTCCCATCCCTTGTGGTGCCTGCAAGTACAAAAAATCAATAATTAATTGCTTTAGAAAAGAACAAATCAATAGTTTAAGATTTAAATTGAAAGTGTTTTAGAAAAGAAAAATTGAGCATTACCCTTTGTCCTCCTCTTGCTCCTCCTCTTCTACCCCCTCTTGCTCCTCTTGTACCAGTTCTTATAACTCTCCCCCCTCTCCCTAACCTAGTTGGTAAGGCTGTTGCTCCATGATGTACTTGTGAGCCTTCTGCTTGTCTAGTTCCTCCAACAGGTACAGCCCTTGGTCTTCCTCTCCCCCTTTTAGGTGGTGGTGGTGGCACCTTACCCTTGTCTGGACATTTTCTTTTATTGTGCTCTTTTGACTTGCAAACAGAACAACTCATCTCAAGTCCATGCTTTGTCAATTTCCCTTTTTTTCTTTGGATCCTCATGTGGATCTCTTCTCCTCTTCTTCCTTGGTCTACCTGGTCCAACCTTAATTGGGGGGGGGGGGGGGGGGGGATCCATTGGTAGATTCACCTTGGGCCAATACCTTGTAAGCCCTCCTAACTGTGTCTATTATTTCAGAAGCTGGCCAATGGGGTTTATTCTTAAACACTTCAAGGAATTGCTTTGCCACCCATGATGATTTTAACTGCCTATTACTCTCCATTGTTCTTTGACAATTATGAGAAGGATTGACAGACTTCACAAGGAAACAAGCACTCTGATTATCCCAACTTCCATACAACTTGAATGGACAACCTTCTTTACACTTTACCCCTAACCTTCTTCCCCTACTATTATCACTAACAACAAATACTAAGTTCCTACCCTGTGCTACAGCATACCTAGTAACACACTCCCTGAAATTTTCCCTAGTAGGGAATCTTATACCAACACACCATTTAAGTTTAGAGAAGTCAGACCTTTCATCAATTACAGAGACTGCAGATTTTTTCCTCTTGCCTGGTACAGACTCATCCTCACTTTCACCAGGTGTTTCTACTTCATCACCACTGTGATCATAGTCACTAGCAGCACCATCCTCTACACTAAACTCAGTGGTTTGTTGGGTTGTCTGATCAGGTAACAGTAAACTAGCAGCTTCAGCTACAACTTGTTTAGCTATGGCTATAGCTTTTGAGTTCCATTCTTTGACTGTTTTCTTAGCAGCTAAAGCCTCCTCATCCTCTGAGTATCCATCAGACTCCCATTGTGGCTCAACTATGTTATCCTCACCATCAATTATACCCTCTTCTACTATGTCAACCTCACTTGTATCTTCACTTAATTCTTCTACTAAGTCAACCTCAGAATCAGTTTCACCACCTTCTTCCAAATCAGGGTCATATCCTGGATCATCTTCCTCACTTATATCTTCACCCTCTAAATCTGCATTAATATTAAGACATGCCAAATCTGCCTCTTCCTCATATGAAGCAAATAAGTTTGAAAGTGTTACATCATTGAAATCATATGACTGGTCAAAATGTGGCTGTATTGTTGAGGTTGTTTCAATAATTGAACTTATTTCAGGTACTTTTGGAGAAGATTCATTTAGGGTTTTTGTGAGCTGTTTTGATTTTGGTTCATTGATGGAGGTGAGAGTGGAGATTTCTTTATTCTTTTGGAGTGGGGTTCTTTTTTCAGCATATTCATTTTTTTCCTTGGGAGGTGGTCCCCCTCTTGCAGTAATAATACTACTTGACTTATTCTTTCTCCTAGGAATCAATTTCTTAGAGCATTTGACAATTGTTGTATCATTACCATTTCCTTCTTCTTCAATAAGATGCATTAAGTGTGCAACTTCACCACCAGAAATCAAAAAACACTCCACCACCCTATTTTTAACAGCAAATTTGCTCATAACTTGTGCCCCAACATCATCCACAATCCTTTGTAATCCCATAATAGGGTCCATGAAGAAAATAACATCAATATTCCTACTAAAGCTCCCACATTTTTCTGCTTCCTCAAGAAGCATGAACCAACAAAATTCATCTACTTCAACACCTACAGTCCTAAATACCCTACTACTATATACCAACCCTGTTTCATCCCTAGTAAATAAACCTCCAAACCACAATTTCAATGTCACACTATCCCACGGATTTCCCTACATTATGATACAAAAAATGAATTTAAAAATACATTTAAATCTAAATACACAAACCAATTAACTGAGATTAAGGGTTTCACCTTTTCAAAATAATTAGAAATGAATCTAACAATTACTAATTAACTAAATGAAGCTAACAGATACTAATTAACTAAGGGGATGACATTAATTGAATAATACACTAAATTTTTTCTTGCAAAATTGAAGATTAATTACAAAGAACATACCTTTTCCATTGATGAATGTTGATGAGACGAATACGAAATCTACAATTGAATGTTGATGAGACGAATACGGAGATGACTTACCGAAACATGGAGGCGAATACGAAATCAATGATTGAATACGATATCCATGGATGAATGAATATGGTGTAAGAGTAATGGTGAAAGGTAAAAGGGGGTTTTTAGATGAATGAATATGGTAAATTTAGAGTAAATGACTTTTAAGATGGCTTAGTGAAAATGGTAACCTGTTGAACAGGTTGCCAGTCAAGTGTTCTAATGAAAGAAAAATGAGGGGAAAGAAAAGATTAATATGGGATAAAACATGGGTTGGGGTAATATGAGACGAAGAGGCATAGGATGAATTATTCTCATTAAATAACCCTATTTTATACTGATAAACGTTTGATTTTATTTTTGTAAAAATATAGGATATCTATAAATAATATAAAAAGGTAACTTGAGCACCCACTTGAAAGACATGTGGCACTCTCTGCACACTTATAATATGTTATGTCAGGTCTAAGATCACATTTATTCAACTAGTGGTCAGCTTTGGACAGCATTAATCCCCAATGCATTTGTATCCTCGCTCATTCATTTGCTCCTCCAATTTAAAAACGCACTTGTCCCTCCTCATACCGCCTTAATAAACCCTCAATTGCCGTTACTTTTCTTTATTATTAAATATTGAAAGTGAATATCTTTCCATCTTATATCTCACCTTTCGTATTCAGGCGTTTCGGGCATTTCTCATGCAAGGCGGTGGTATTTATAAAAAGGGGTATATGGATGAAGCCATGAAGACGATGAGGTTGATGGCGATTGGCGTGTTAGCAAATTTAGTAGATAAATAATGTGGAAAAAACCTCCCAAACGCACTGCCACTTTAGTTGTGTTTTGATTGTAATCTTACGAATCCTCCTCTGTTATTAGCTTCTTTGAATTTGGTATGCCTTTCCTTTTGTTTTTTCAATCTGTGATTGTTTATACTGCTCTTTCCACTTGAAGTTGCAAATTACTCTTCTTGATTGTACAAATTGAATTGTGTTTTAACGATGGATTGTGTTGTAGTCATTGTAATTAAAACGCATACCGGCCACAACAATGTTTCATTGTTAAGAGTTGTATGTTACTACTCCACCTTGAATGTTTTAACTTTTAATGACCTTTCTTTTGGGTGTTTGTTTACAGCCATTGCTGGTTAAAACAAACAATAAGAAGCTTTGACAGGTAATCTTCTAATAGAGCAAAATCTATTTCATTGTTTTTTTTTTCTAAAAATTTCCGAGGTTGGAGAAAATGTAGACTCATTACTCCGATATTTATTACCCTCGAAAAAGGAAACATATCCTCTCTCATTCAAGGGATTCTTTACATTTTATAAAAATATTTCTCACAAAAGAATAAAAACATAAATTATATGTTAAATGGCAGGGATTACGATAAAAAGTGAGGTCAATTATTTTTAAGAGACCAAATAGGTTGGTCTTGCAATTTCAATCCATTTGCATGACCAGTCATCACTTTATTCTCTTGTGAGACGGTTATACACCGTGTATTTTGGCAAAATGTGATCATTTTAAGATCAATAATGACCACTTTTTGGTAAATAAAGATCAGTTTAAAAAAATAGTAATTTTTAATTCATAAAAAGTAGTCACTATTCATTAAAAATGGTCATTGTTTATAAAAAAAGTAGTCACTATCAATTGGTTGCACCATATGACCATCTTTGATGAACATTTGTGACTCTCTTTCTTTTATGCCATGCTTATATTCACAGAACGCAATTCTCGGAAAGCACTCAACTTTAGACAAATCATAAGTTAATACACAAATTCTCATTTGTGACGGATAGACCCGTCGTAAGCTTGCGACGGGTCAAATCTTTCTCACAAAGAGCAAGTGGGCGGGGGGCAAGTGGGTTGCAAATGGAGCTCCCCACTTGCCTTGTCACTTGCTTTTTGTGAGGGGGATTTGACCCGTCGCAAGCTTGCGACGGGTCGCCCCGTCACAAGCAAGACTTATTGAAGTTAATATGGTCTGTCACTCCTTTTTGCTAATGCTCTTTTCTAAACATTTCAGGCTATTGTTCTTGATGAGCCATATTGAAGGAGCCCTGCAAATTTGGAATAAGCAATAAAAGAGACAACTTAGTTCATTGGCTTTGAAATATGCTAACTTCAGGCTGATTACATTTTTGGAGCATCTCGCACGGCATAAGAAGGATTAATTGCAATGAATACGAATTTGAATCTCAGAAGGATTACTTAAACAAAGTTGTGCCCTATATTAGACATTTGACCACAAGAAGTATTACTATATTTTAGTGGAATTAGAACACATGTACTGTACAAATAATTTGTTACCACTGGCTATTATTTAGGTAACTCTTATAATGTATGTACTTCAATGTGAAGGAGTAATATCAAATGCTTCATTGTAAATTGTTATTGATTTGTTTGGTCAAAGGCCTATCTTTTTAATTGTCTATTTGTCTATCCACTGCTCTTGAATTACTGTTTCAAGTTTAGGGAAGCACATGAGGTAATTTAAACTTTAAAGGGATTGAATATTGTTCTAAGAACGTGATTATTTTGCTCTTCTCAAATAATATTGAGATGACATAACTCTCTATTGTCACGTAGGATCGGGTTTTCAAAACCTGAAAGACGGAACAAACACGCCATTGGGAATGGCGTGTCTTAAAAAAAAATTCCAAAAAAAAAAAATTGTACTATTCATAGACACGCCATTCCCAATGGCGTGTTTACTTTTAGTCTATTTTTGTAAGTTTGCATTTTCTTACTCACTAGAAACACGTCATTGCCAATGGCGTGTTTCCTCCATGTTTTTGGTTCGCGGTATCTGAACCTACGTGGACACCATTTTGATAAATAGTTTTAAACCCGACCCAAAACGACAAATACTTATTTTTTGAGCATTATTTTAAAAATGCTTTCTATTTGTTGTTGAATTTAAGTGCTAAAATATATTATATATTGTACAAAAGATATTATTTGTACATATAAATTTTTGAGAAATATTCAAAAAAAATATTATCATTTGTTGAAAAAAAATATGCATAGGACCAATAATTTTCCATTCTCTTACTTATATATAATAACTAATTTAGGGAGAAAATTCAGAATATGAAGATGCAATCTCAAAGAGGAAGGTAATGTGACAGAATATGAAGATGCAATCTCAAAAATAATATTATTCCTAGATCCGCCACTAGACTTTATTCCTTGGATTTACCTCACACCCTACTTTTCCACCTCGATTTTCTTGTGAAGTTTTAATAAAAGAAAAAATAAATATTAACACATGTGAGTCATTTATTGAAAGACATCCCTTAAAAAGTGTTTCAAGACATGTGGAATCTTAAGTTGATCACGAATTTTAAATACTCAATTTAATACTTTGTCATGATATTGGTAGATTATTTGTAGTCTTGAGTAGAGTTGGCAGACTTGACTTGACAAACTCAGCCCGATAGAAAAAGATAATTTAGCAAACTGAAAACGTCTCATCCTGATGATCAGTAGCCCGAACTCGACCCGACCAGATAAAAATTGATGACCAAACAATTATTAAGCTTAATATTGATCAAATTGAAAGTGATTCAGTTTGCTTTGATAAGGTTGCCTTAATAACGAAGTAATTAAACCAACATAATGGTCAAAAATTAAACTTAAATGTAAGAAATTGAACTAGTGCGATAAAGTAGCTAAACCCGATAATGTCAGACCAAAGCCTGACGTGATACATCAATTGACCCGAAATGATCTGACCCGATCCGACAACCCGATTCGAGCCGAAAGGGTCATCCTACAACCCGATGAGAGCCTAATTCGATCCGAAAGAGTATGCTGATCTGATATGATCCGAACTCAATACGACCTGACTCGACTAACTTGAGTGCCACCTCTAATCTTGAGTAAGTCTTATCTTAAGAGTCAACATGCACTATCAATGAACTTACCATTAATATAACATATTCAAATTTAAGTGAATTTACATCTTATTTTGATGTTGCGTATCTCAATGATTTAATACTATTACATAAGAAAACTCAATATAAAACTGGTCAATTATATTCATGTGCGATCAACAGGAGAACAACATAATGCATAAGGAAAACATAACATTTGTTTTACATGCGCATGAGGTATGATATTTAACCCGTCTAAAGCTTAAGGCGGATACTTTTGTATTAATTAAAAAAGACTAGTTATATACAATATGGTACATTCGCTTAGTTTGGTGCACGCAGATTTACGGTAGTTCACTCCTTTCTAATTACTCCATTCATTTTTCTATTTTCTTCCCATTTGATTTATTACTGTCCACATGACGGAACTTTGTCCGTATTTTTCGACATCACTACGTTGCCTTTTTTTGTCGAATTTTTTTTTTCCATGAAAGATGTCTTGATAATAAGTGTAATTGTTTTAGTAATATAAAATATTTTTTGTTGTTCAACTTATTTACGGTCAAAGTTCGGAAATTTTTACCTCAAAAAAGCTAATCGAAAGAAAATAGGAAAATAAAGGCGATTTTAATTACAGGGCAATGATAACGTCACTACCGTTTTTGTTAACGCCACTCAAATACAAGCTGAGTATATTCTCACGGGTTGCACCATCTGGACACATGTGACGCACCCTTTCCCTTTTTGGGTTTGAAAGACTCTAGAATAATGTGGATAGAGTCTAGTAGTTTCTAGAAAAGTCTAGATGAGTCGGGAAAGTTCTAGATGGGTCTAGAACATTCTAAAGAGTCGTAGAAGATTCCGGAAGTGTGTAGAACATTCCGGAATATTCTAGAAGAGTGTAGAAGGGTCTAGAATTTCTAGAAGGGTCTAGAAGAGTCTTGAACATTCATGTACATGATAGAAGTTTCTAGTAGTGTCTGGAACATTCTGTAAGTTTCTGGGGTTGTGATATCCAGAGCATTCTAGAAGGTTCCGCTTCTAGAGTATTCCATAGGAGTAGTATAAATAGGGGTGGGGGGCTTCATTTGCCAACCATCCTACAAAACACACACACAAAGCATTGTATCCAAACCTTGTAATCCCCTTAAGCATTCAAGTGTAATATAAGTAACATTCCACACTTAGTCTGTACAACACATATAATTCCGCTGCAAAAAGGGTTACCTGGCTTAGCTTGCGACGGACTGCGAGTTAAGTGGCACACGAGCTTGGTTTTCTAGTGTCAAAGTAACCAAGGCGTGACAAGTGGTATCAGAGCAGGTTCACCTACGAAGACCATACATTGCATAAATGTCGAGTGTTGAAGCAACTAGTGGGACTCTTAATGTTCAGAAGGCAAAGGAGCCTACTGCATCTCGGCTTGCGCGCTTGGATGAAGCTGTGGTGCAGCACCAAGGGGCGCTTGAGGGAATCAAAGACACGTTGGAGGACGTCTCAAACCAGATCAAGGTGTTGAAAATGAGGTGGACGACCTTGTGAAGCAAGAGACGCAAGGTGCGTTTAACGTTCTGGCAAGCTCACTCGAAGAGAGGCTTGACAAGAGGATGGACGAGAGGATAATGGCCCTAGTCCAACCCCTCTTAAAGCGAATTGGCGAGCTTGAAGAACAAATTGTGGTGTGTAAAGCTGTAGTGGCGGGGAGTGCCACACTAAGGGAGGCATCAACTAGGATCAAGGTGCCTCAGCCGCCTAAATTCAACGGGAGTAGGGACGCAAAGGAGATAGATAATTTCCTATGGTGCGTCGAGCGTTACTTTGAAGCCCTCCAAGTTCGAGACGATGTCAAGAAGATCACCACCGCAAGTATGTACCTTGACGAGGATGCCATTCTATGGTGGAGACGTCGACAAGGCGAGGTGAAGCACGGACTATGCCAAATCAGGACCTGGGATGAGTTCAAGGTAGATTTCAAGAAGCAATTCTACATCGAAAATGTCGAGGAGGTTGCTTTGAAGAAGTTGAGGGCATTGCGACACACGAGGACCATAAAAGAATATGTGAAGCAATTTTCATCAACCGTGTTAGAGGTGTCGAGTATGCCGGAGAACTTGTTGCTCATCTACTTCATGGACGGGTTGCAACGTTGGGCGGAACAAGAGTTGAAACGCCGCAACGTGAAGACCCTAAACGAGGCGATTGCGGCTGCAGAATCCTTGTACGAGCTGAAAAGAGATCCAAGGAGGAGCAAAGAGGCGGATAGCAGCAACGAGATTGGTGGGGGAGACTGCCAATCAAGCACCATCAGAGGTGATGGTTTGAGGGCCAAGGAAGCAGTACGGGACCAAAGTCGTACGCAGGGGCGCGACAAAGGTAAGACCTTCAACTGCTTTTTGTGCGGAGGACCGCACATGGTCAGGGAGTGCCCACAACGGGCAAAGATTAGCGCAATGGTGATGCGCTATGAAGACGAGGAGTCGTCAGAGGCCCATGAACCACGGAGGCTCGGGGCAATGAGACTTCTCAATGCGGGGGTCGTGGACAAGCCGACGGGACTGGCTATCGCGACAAAACTTGATGTCGAGCCGATATTAAAGGCTACCAGAAGCGTTGAGCCGACGTTAAAGGCTATCGGGGTCGTTAGCAAGGAGCCTGCGTGGCTGGATGCTACGACCAATCGTGAAGTCGAGCCAAATAAAAACGCTACCGAGGTCGCGTGCAAGGTGCTAGCGACAAATAAAGAGGCGGGACGCAAGTACAAGGGTAACTTGTTGACCGTTAATGGGAAGGTTAATGGTGTTCATACTCGAATACTAGTCGACTCAGATGCGACGCACAATTACGTTGCCTTGAGAGTGGCTAGGAACATGGACATCCGTTACACCAAAACGGAGGCCGGTGAGTTGAAGGCGGTGAACTCTTCAGCTACGCCGATACACGGGGTGGCCCATGGAGTCCCTCTATGCATTGGAAAGTGGAAGGGCAAGGCGGCTAAGTTCATGGTGGTTGACATCGATGACGAGGACGTGGTTCTTGGCATGGAGTTCATCGATGTAGTTCGGCCATTTGTACTTGGAGATGGCGTAATCACGTTTATGTCAAAGGGGAACGAGTTCGAGGTGGAACTCGTACAACAAAAGGAAGTTGAGTCAAGGATCGCTTCCTTAAGGGTGACAAGGATGCCGAGGCGTAGGCATCAACGAAGGGGTAATGGTAGGTCCAAGCCACCAACGAAACCGTTGCATGAAACGAGATTTCCGAGGGGGTGTGAAATCCGAACGTGCAACAAGTTGGGACATCATGCACGGGAAACAAGGGCACGTGGGCGTGCCAACATTGTGGAATCCCCACACGACGTTTCGAAGGGACAACAACACAAATATGCAGTGAGAACATATTACAGTGGTATGAACGGGCCTCGGATACGGATCAGAGGGGTAGACCGTGACGAGGGCGTTCACGGTTTAGGTGGGGGAGAATATCACGGGTTACACCATCTGAAAACATGTGAGGCACCCTTTCCCTTTTTGGGTTTGAAACACATTAGAATAATGTGGATAAAATCTAGTAGTTTCTAGAAAAGTCTAGAGGAGTCGGGAAAGTTCTAGATGGGTCTAAAACATTCTAAAGAGTCATAGAAGATTCCGGAAGTATGTAGAACATTCCGGAATATTCTAGAAGAGTGTAGAAGGGTCTAGAATGTTCTAGAAGGGTCTAGAAGAGTCTAGAACATTCATGTACATGGTAGAAGTTTCTAGTAGTGTCTGGAACATTCTGGAAGTTTCTGGGGTTGTGATGTCCAAACATTCCAGAAGGTTCCGCTTCTAGAGCTTGAAATTTTGCATATATTTGCCTTAGTCCTAGCTTAGGGAGTGAATATGGAGACTTCTAGGCTCTTCTAGAGTACCCTCAATACATATGGGGTCGCTCTCGATGTCGCTACGGCGAGGATCTGCCTATTGTTGGTCTCCGCCGCACACCTTTCGCTAGGCTACCTTGCTCTCAAAAGGCACCCAAATCAAGCAAAAAAATAAAAAAAAAAAAACAAAAAGAAAGAAAAAGAAAAAGAAAAGAAAAAGAAATCAAATAAGAACTCAAACATCTCGTTTCCTTACCTTTTTGATGATTACTCCTACGTTACGTGGCTAAGAGGGGACGACCCTTCCTTTCACTTAGGTGAGAGGCGGAATTCCGATCCTACAGTGTCTTCTAACACCATGGGGCCCTCACTTTCCATCCCGCCTTTATCACCCTTGACAAAGTTTTCTAGTGAACGTGAACGAATATACTAATTTTACACAATAAAGAGGTGATTTACTTCTATCTTTCTAGGCCTAGTTCTTTGTAAAACTAGTAAGTACATGGGAATTTGCATGCTTGAGATTTTTCCATTTTAGATGAATCCCGGCGCATGGATGAGGCATGTTGCCATTTGCTTTTGTAGATGCATTCTCATTTGTTTTGTGTGCTTTATTGCCTAGAATGCATCGAAGTTTTGGCAAGACCCCACTTGCCTTGCAAGAAGGTGTCCTACCTCATGGATACCTTGTTGCGAGTTGAAGGGACGGAGCAAGGCCCGTTAATTGCCTTGTATCGGTTAGGTTTAGCGTAGTTAATTAAGGGTCTTGACTATGTTCATCCTTACTCGGGACGAGTAAGGGTTTGGTTTGGGGAGATTTGATATAGTGTCATTTCACCCTACATTTTCACCCCTTTTTGTCTCGTTTTGCTTGCCTTTAACGCTCCCTAAGAGCGTTTCTACGTGTTTTACCTTCTTCTAGCATATTTCTCGCTTTTATCGTGTTTTTGTAGGTAAACCGTCAATTGAGGCGATTTCTACCTACTTTTGATCAACAAAGAAGAAGGTGAATCATTCGGAGGACCCACGGCATACCTTGGGGGCCCTGCATACCCTTGGGGGCCCTACTCGATGCGCCAAAGCCCTCCCGAGTCAAGGCAAGCGAAACCGGGAAGGAAACAACAAAGTCAAGCGAAGGAAGAAGGGAAATGAGCATCTCACGGGCGTGAAAGGCATTTCACGGTCGTGAGATGCTTTTCCAAAAAGAAGGATTTTCGTGCATTTGGTTTCACGGCCGTGAAACTCATTTCACGGTCGTGAAAGCTCAGTCACGGTCGTGAAATGCACTTCACGGTCGTGACTTGTCCGTGAAAGATGGCCTTGCTCTGCCAATTCCTTCACGACCCTGACTTGGAGTTTCACGGTCGTGAGACGTGTTTCACGACCGTGAAACCCATTTCACGGTCGTGACTTTGCCAGTCCACAAAGCTTCTCGAGGCCCATCGTTCCTTCATTTTGTAAACCTATATATAGACCCTCTCATGTAATTAAAGGGCACGAAACCCTAGATCCAAAACCCTCATATAATTAGTGTTTAATCTTGTATTAATCTTCTATAATTAAGCAAATTAGTCGGTTAATTAGTGATTTCGACTTGGTTTAGTGTATGAACTCGGGTTATATTCAAAGATTTGTGACGAAATCTTGGTATTTATATCAAAGTTCTAATCTTTCTCCAAGTTGGTATAATTTCTCTACTTAATCTTGCCTTTAATTAAGTTTTCATTTCGATTATTGTTATCTACTTATTGTTAATTAGAAATGTTTAATGTTATTGTTGATTTCCTTTTGCAATCTTTAGTAAATGTTGAATTTCCCTTGGGTATGATTGAGTAGTGCTTAATCTAGGATTAGTCGGGGATAATGGGTTTTAATGAGGGTTAATCTTTGTTGGTTTGGTTGATTTGTTGATTAATTGTCTTTCTTCCAACTTTTGCATACCATATGTTTGATGAAATGCTTGCTTGACAAACTTGCATGATTCATGTTTATCTTACATTTCCGTAAGATCGATAGCCTCGGAATATGTTAGGATTTGCATATAGTTGGTATATCGACCGTGTGTACGCGAGAGCTAGCTTGGTTCGGTATATGGGAGGGATTGTAAGAACGAGAGCCTCAATCCACCGCGCCCAAGTTTGACTACCCATTAACAATGAACCCGACTCACTAGAACCCAAATTACCCATTTGAACCCACCGATCCTAGACCTTTCTTTTATTGATTCTTATTTGATTATCTTCCTCGTCTTAGACTCCTTTCGTCGTTTTTAATTGCTTTTTAATTGTTGTTATATTAGTCTAGTTAACAAACCCAAATCCATAATTACTTTGTGACTTGCAAGAGACTCTAGTAAACTTTTAGATCACTTCTAAGCAACAACCGTCCCTGAGATCGACATCCTTACTTCACAACTATTTTCACTACATCACAACGTTTTAGGCACTACCGCGCTCCACTACAATCAAGTCAATTTGGTAACCCAAAGCCGACTGTAAGTTTGTAACTGATATATACCTTACCTGAAATATACCCGACCCATATATAATATTTTATCCGAACCCAAAATGATCGAATCTAACCTGTTACTTTAACTCGTTTGATAGGTCTCTAGTTATCTTTTCAATTCAAACTTTCATACAAAATTACGTACACAATCAATCAATCATTGTTAGACTTGGCAAAAGCAACCCGACCCGAATGATCGACCCGAAAATGCTGACCCGAGATGTGAAGTCTAACAATGAGTTGTAATTCGGGTTAACTTCGCATCTCGGGTCGATCATTCGGATCGGGTCATTTTCGGGTGGCTATAGTTATGGGTCATGAAAGCTCGGGTGGAGTTATTAAACATAAAAAGGAAAGATAACGAATCCTCGTGGAATTATTACTGAAAGGGTTTTTTGTCAAACACAACCTTTAAAAAACTTTTTCTTCCAAACACAACCTTTAAAAAAATTATTTATGAAACACAACCTTTAATAACCATTTTATGTCCAAACACGACAATTTGGTCGGACTTTGACCAACTTAAATGATTTCCGGTGATGAGTCAGCATTGTCTTAGCTTCTCACGTGTGAACTGTGAACTTTTTATCCTTCATTTCCCTCCATTATACTTCCCTCTCCTTTTCAATTTCCCTCCATTTATCTATCAACCCCATTCCCCTTCTATTTAATACCCAATAAACATTCTTTCTCTCCCTACCTTCATCTTTCTCACCTTTAAACCCAACCCCTTTAAAATTGTTCTTCATTAATAATGTCTAGCAGCAGCTCACTTTCTTCGTCAACAACTCCGCTCCTCAAATGTCGATGTGGAATTCCCGCCTCTTTGAAAACTTCTATGACGGAAAGAAATCCAGGTAGAAGGTTTCTAACATGTAAGTTTTATCACCCGGAAACCGGAATGCGTGGTTGCAACTACTTCAAGTGGGTTGTCAATCCCATGAATGAAGTTGAGGGTTTGAAGTCGGAAATTGCGGAACAAAAAATCAGATTGGAGCGATTAGAAGACCAAAAGTGTT
>JAIUZE010066549.1:0-77276 GCA_022085475.1 Heliosperma pusillum | reverse complement strand
TCACGAAAGAGGCGGAAAAGAGCACAAGCCTCACAACAAGCGGTACGCTACATGCATTGACACCGCCTCGCAAGTATACAACATTTGACGGCCGGGTCGATCAACGCAAAGCGTTCGCCTCCCAACAACGTCGTCATATGCCCACTAACACATGCAATTAAGCAGTAAGGATACACTCCCCGTTCCGACATTCCCGCCTTACGAACATGGAGATAGCCAAGGGAATGAGAGTACAAAGCACATAGAAAATTAGTGCTCAAACCGTAGCATTTGTAAAACACTCAAAGGGGGACATGTCAAAAACCGTCACCAACATGAGAATAGGGAATTATATAAATTTAACTATGATACAAATGAATCAATACATGATACATAAGCATTAGACTAAGTTTATGAAGTATAATAAATAAGAAACATAGATCCTCTCTCCCAAACAACATGTTTGGAAACCCACTAAAATAAGGGTCCACTTCAAACGGTCATAACTAGAGTTCTAGACTTTTAAATGCAGAAATTTTGAGTGTGGGTGATATCTTATCCTCTTACGGTTCCAACGGTAGGTCTAAAGCCCAAAACAAGCAAGTAACGAAGGAGATACGATCATTTTACGAAAAGGGGTCAGTGTAGGAAAACTGCGGTCGACTTTGGGAAAAATTGGCAGCGAGAAACGCTGCCAGCGCCGGACGACGCTGCCAGCGTCCTTCGCTGGACTCAAGCACCATCAAACTCCAACATGTTATCAACAAACAAAAATCCTCATTTATCATCACAACCCATAAATTCTCAATCCAATTTATCAACTAACAACAACCATCATCAACAACACAATTCCTAAGATTACTAATCATATTATAAGTACGATTTCTAACATAGAAAACACATAAAAAACACGTAAATGATATCGAGTAACCCTTCACCGTTACCTTTACGCGTCTTCAAACGATTTCTAAATCTTCCTCCACTAGATAGAAATCCTCATCGGGTTCTTTAAGGTCTCCACCTAAACAAAGATGACAAAAGATGAATATAATTCACCTTTGAGAAAGACGGATAAATTGAAAAGTGAGAAAGACGGTAATTTTATTACCAATACGGATAGAGGACGATGAGAGGGAAGGAATAAGACGAACTTTGGTGAATTTGAGCGAGTAACGAATGAGTAGCGATGATTTAGAGTTGGATCAAATATGGAGGCTAGGTTTTTGGGTAAAGTCCAAAAACGTCTTAAGACATGAGAAAAACCCCAAAAACGTCTTAAGACGTAACTTACTTGAAATCTCGCGTAAAGTCCAAATACGAACTCGGAAATTCTAAATTAGACACGGAAAATTTAATTCTAAACTAAAACTAAATTTCGCTGAAAAGTATCCGTAAAATATTTTTACTATAAAAGAAATAGGGTACATTTGCGGGTGTTACAAAGATTGACCCTTTACAACTTAACCAACACTTATTAAAACATAAGCACAATCAAAGGAGTAAGCTTTAAGTATTAAACCAAAGAATTAAGCTAGAATCATGCAACTCAACACTAAACCATGTTAAAATTACAAAACATATAATTTATCACTCAAAAGACTCTAACTTTAAACCAAAGTTGAAGTCTCTTTCAAGTTTACTTCACACATTCAAGTATAGGTTGACAAATCCTACCACGAACAAGCATTCATTAAGCAAATAAGATGTCAAGCTAGTCAAACTAAACATTCATCTACTCAACATGAAAAATTAACACAAATAAATTATATTAAATAAGGAAGAAGATGATTAGAGAGTCATACAATGCTAAAGGTGTGAACTTGTTCAAATTACACCAAGTAATGGAAGATTAGCTACCCATAATCCAAATATTACAACCCATTATGAAGTTCAACCAAATTACAAGCCAAAAATGAAGAACAAAAGTTGAGAGAATTCTAATGTAATGTGTTGTGGAATGTTGTATCCAATGTTGTATGTTTCTCTCTCTAAAATCTGATTCTTATATACCCTTGGTCCGAAAACCTAGGGGCCTTGAGAAATGGGCCTCAAAATGATAAGACGGAGAATGAAGGAACGCATGCCTGTGACCAGGACGCTGGCAGCGCCCACGGACGCTGGCAGCGTCGTGGGACGCTGGCAGCGTTTCACGCTGCCAGTTTTTCCCCTTGGTTGAGCGCCTTGACTTTCGTTGACCCTTTGGATTTTTGTCCCGTCTTGACTTCCATTGACCCTTTGGACTTGGTCTTCTTACATTGATGATTTGTTTGTAGCCCACTCCAATTGTCGGGTTTGGGTCTCGGGTCTCGGGTTTGACGTTGACTTTTGTTGACTTCCGGGTTTGACTCTAAAAGTTGACTAAAAATACTAATTAAAAACATAATTACAAGGACTAAGGTTAGCATAAAACGATGCTAACGACCCGTAAAAAGTATAATAAACGAACCTAATAAATACTACTAGAGACAACACATTTTGGTGTTGTCAAATACCCCCACACTTGGACTTTTACTCGTACCGAGTAAAAACTCGAGATTAGCAAGACAAACACGAGTCCAAACATAGCATGTGAAGGTAATGACCTCTCTTCCCTCACCACTACCTTCTTATATCTCCCTCAAAACACAACCACCTATTAAAAGAAAAATGACTCAAAGTTGTTTTAACACACTCTTCCCTTACCACTTCCTACTTATAACTCCCTCAATACAAGACTCGACACACCACCAACTCCGACTCATCTCACTCAACTCCTCCCTTCTTATAGCTCCCAAGAATGTAGTATGACCATCTTTGCCTTATCCCAAGGCATAGCGAGATGGCCCTCATCACCAAACTCCATGCAACTCCACTTCTTATATCACCCCCTTATTACTCCACTAGTGTATAGCATGGTTACTTGGTTGGCCCCAAACTACACAATTCGCACAACCAAGCAACCACCAAGAGAAATCCACCGATTTGGAACCAAATTTGTGACTCAAAGAAAAATAAAAAGAAATCCTAAGCTAACCTCCTTCCAAATTCCTCCTTATTTCTCCCTTCTTTTCCCTCCATAAATCCTCATCATCGGAAGTATTTTGCTCAAATTTTTTTTTTCTCTTTTTTTTCTTGAAAATCCTTCATTTTGCCTAAGGTGCCCTTTCGGGTTTTCACCTTAGCTTTTCCTTTCCTCTCATTGGTGGCTCGCAACTCGATTTTTCATTTTGCCCGGAATGCCCTTTTGGGTTTTCATTCCGTCCTCAGCCACCTTCCCAATTTTTGCCTAGGTGCCCACCCTTGTGGGTTTTCACCTAGCCGGGATTTTCGATATTTTTTCTTTTTTTTCTTTTTTTTCAAAACAAAACAAAACAAAACAAAATGCATCAAATCAAAACAAATATATACAATCCTCTCCCCCACACTTAGATCATGCAATGTCCTCATTGTAGGGGAAAAGGCGGGGTGCTTCATCAATTGTTGAAGTGAGAAGAACCCGAGGCACCTCCTTGGTTTCTCCTCCTCTCTCTTTCTTCTCTAACCCTTCTTCTTCTTTCTAGGCCTTCATCAAGGGCCTCTTGTGTGTAAGGAGTGGGGTAGCCCGGGTTTTGTTGTATGGACATGCCGAAAAGTGAGCTAGCCAAACCATAAACATCTTCTTGTGCCACCGCATCTTCATATGAATCTTGAAGATAAGTGTGGTGGCGCTCATTTTGAGCTTGGAAATGGCTTGTGGCTTGCTCCCTCCAAGCATTTTGTGTCGCCCACATGTCATTTTACTCTTGCCACCTTTGGTTTTGTTGCTCCCTCCAAAGGCGGTCCTCCTCTTGCCGCGCCACCATCCTCCTCCACTCTTCTTGTTGGGCCCTCTCGGCCTCCTCTCTCAACCTCTCCCTTGCCTCCACTACATTATGCCAATCATCTAAGGACTCTAGCCTACCGAAAAGAGGAAGAAGAAGAAGAAGGATGGAGCATAAGGAGGAGGATCTAGCCTTAGCACCAAGATCTTCACTTGGTGAGAATGTCTAAACCACCATTTTATGTTTATTAACCTTAAGAACACCTACTCATTTAGTTTAAATCATATAACAATAATTAAACAAGTTTCCATTCATGCATGCATAGATCTAAGCAAGTAACAACCATTAAAGTGTCCAAATCCGTAGCTTGATTATGAACATAATATTAATCGGCCTTAAACTCGTTATTGTAATGTGAAATTAATATATGTTGTACCTTATGAAGTTATTAAAATGCTCACAACATTTCTTAGTCATTTCATGCACCGTTTTAAAATTAAAAATATATTAGTAAAACATGTTTCTGGGCAACTCGGGATTGCATGTCTCACTTAATGAGTTATAAAAGTATATTTATTGAACGATTTAATGTCTCATATTTTAAAATGGTAATATACTTTGCATTTAAAGCATGTTAGACTCTGGAATAAACTCATTTTATTTTGTTAAGACGGAGTTATGCATTGTTACCTTTGATGACTCGAAATCCGACACATTCTGGAAAAACATGATTTTGGGTATCTTAAACTCAGTTTTATACTTCAACTTACAAGTACTTAAAGTTAGTCGACTCATAAAGGAATCTACACAAACTGACCATGCCTTAAAATATATTTTTTTTTAATTTATTACGGTTTTTACAAGTTTGTTCTATAATCTGGAAAAACGAGATTAATGAGTGTAATAGTTTTACTAGTGAAAACGTGTCATCTACATAAAAGGCTTTTGAAATTATACTTAGTAACATTTTTAACATCCCACCTTTTAATATGTTAAACTAGTAGGAAAGTAGAGCACTTTAGACTTTTGAATCTTGGCGTTACAATTTGTTAAAAACATTTCTCACCTAATAACATATTAAGACTCGTTTTTGGACAGATTTTGTTAAACTGTAAATTAATACAACTTAGATACGTGTGTAGGCTTTGATCCTCTAAATATTAAGCTTAGAGAACATCTCAAGGAATCCAACCGCACCAACCACTTATCAAAATGATTAGTAACGAGAGAGATAAGGCAATTTAAAGTTTCTATTTCCGACTGAAAAATCGTGAAGGGTAGTTAGGTTAATATAACTTGCTTAATCCCATTGCATGTATGCTTATTGACTAAATCAAACAATAAATCAAACAATAAATCAATCATATACATTCTGGTCTTATGCTAAATCATATTTATAGACTATAGAGCGGGATGAGTTGGTTAACGGAACTTAACATAATAGAAACCGTATAATTCAAGTAATGTAAAACAAGAAAGTTAAGAACCGACTTGGATGCATTATTAATCGATATTTTATACATATTTTAGACTTGGAATTTGTAGAAGAGGCATTGTAACCGCTCCCTAAGCAACCTTGTGAGGTAAGGGAAAACACTAATCCGTACACTATTCTTGAACTATTGAGTATTGTTCCGAATGTTGTAATAATTAATATGCTTGTAATGATTGTTGTTATTAGTTGGAATTATTGTGATAAAATGAATATTGAAGATGATTGATGTTGTCCAATCTCTTGAAAATGGAATCTTGTTTGAAATGAAATGAAGGACTTATGATCTTTAAGAGCTTTGAAAACCAAAACCGTTTTATCTTTTGTACAAGTTATGGAAATGTTTAATTTCAAGGAAATGGATTTAATTGTTTAGAAAAGGTTTTGATATTGGTTCTGAAACGGTTTTGGTAGAGGGGTAGGTTGTCCAAAATAAGGGACCTCCTATACAGAGCTTTTGGTGGGGGTTAGTTGATCGAGACCCCATCCTCTTATCTTCCTCCTTGGGGTTGGCCCTTGGAGGGGTGTGCACACTCGAGATGTTAGGACTGTTATAGTACATGGTTTGGCGAACCCCGTCTTATCCGGACTAGGGCGAGGGGATCCTCTCTATACGGCCTCTATCCAAGTATACCGATGATGGAAACTTATCGAAAGAAATGTTTTCTTTCAAATGAAAATGTATTGGAAGAAATGTGGTTTTGAAAATCTTGGAAACTTATGGAAAGAAATGTTTTCTTTCAAATGGAAAAGGTATTGGAAGGAAAAGTTTGGAAACATTGATTATATGAAATACCACATGTTGTTATTGAAAATTCTTATATCTCATACATCGTTTTGAAAATGTAATTCAAGTTAGTATCCTACAACTTACCAATTCTTCTTTTCGGATTGTTTACCTTACTCAACATTATTGTTGACCCCTCAATTGTTTTGTCCTTGATTGGACCTGCGATGACCACAAACGGTGTGAGCAGATCGTATGACAGGTACTTGTGGAAAGTAGAGTCGAGAACATTTGGGGAGAGCGCGCTATCATGGAATATTTGAAGTTTGAACTTTAAAAACATTTGATGGTTTTTTTTAGACTTATAACTTTGATTTGCTTCCGCTAAATTTAGAATGTTGTAATAGGATTTTATCACCTTGGTTTTTAATCATATGGACTTTTATCCTTTTTGCTTTAAATCATGGTTCTATCACCACATTTGATTACATTGTGGCACACCCATTATCCTATTTTAAACGAAATTGGAATTTTTAAACTAAGAGGATATTGGGGGTGTTACACAGTAGGGAGTAGGTTAGGTGTCCTCCCAGCCACATTACAATATAATAAGATAAATAAATAAAAAACAAAAACAAATCATCAAACATACAACATAGTAAACATAAATAAATCATGTGACAACGGCAAGGAAATAACCAAAATATGTCCCACTTTACTACGACCAAAAACGACATCGTAGTGCAGGAAGCAAATAAACACCCATGACCAAAGACAATAAAGTGGACCGGTCCCAACGTACAAACGCCAATACTAACCATAAAAAGTAACCATCAACCTTTCGGTAGGACAGCTAAATATCATCATGCTCTCACGATACGACACGTACCCTGGCACTCATCGGGCTACAACACATAGCCGATATAAGCAGTCCTAGCTTAAGTAAAGCGTCAGGCACTCAATAACCCAACACTACACTGTCGGAATACAACATATCTCCGATTCGTTATAGTAACTTTGCGTAACCTCGAGACTCGTAACCAGGCTACAACACATAACCACGGCCGAGTAACTTCAATCTGGCCCTCAGTCCACGACACATGAGCTAGGGTCCGTATTGAAAACATTGTAACAAATGAGGTTGATTAGCACTAGAATGAATTACACACAAATCAAATTTAATTACATAGCAACACTTGACTCACCGTGCAACCAAAAGGGAAACCAGTATGCAATTCAAAATGGGAACGTTCGCATAAAGATGACCTTGTATACCACTTTGTAACACCCTCATTCATCCAAAAGCCTTAACTATACCTTTCTAGATAAATAAGGGAGTTACCATCTCGGTTTTCCGAGGTAGTAAATATTAAAATCACAATCTCAAGATTACTTTAATTAATTTAGGGTTTTTCTACATGGTACCTCTGTGTTTTTTCGAATTCTACATAGTACCCTTCCATTTTTCAAAATCTTTATAATACCCCTAAACTTAATGAAAACATCTCAAAATACCCAAAATGCAATAATCGACCTCTTTTTAACGTTTAAATTATGCACATTTTGTTTATCTTTTGACAATAATTTGGCATACCATTAACATATATATCGTTGAGTCAATTATAAACATAATTTCTTTGTAAAATTTAGGTGTTTTAAGACTTGATTTTTAGTAGTTTGGGTATTTTATGTACTATTTAATAAGTTTAGGGGTACCATGTAAATTTCAAAAAAAGGAGGGGTACCATGTAGAATTTGAAAAAATACAGGGGTACCATGTAGAAAAACCCATTAATTTATTACACAATGAGTAAATAGTCTTACAACATTACAAACCATTATCTAAACTATTAAAGTGAAAGACTTAAAGTTTACTAATCAAATACCAATCGAGACGAAACAATCATTACTACTAGAAGACTCGTCTTTTCGTGTTGCTCATCCCGCAAAAGCAAGTCCAAAGCCACATCCATCCACTTTACCAACCTGCGTGATTCAGTGCTACCCATTTGAAGGGAAATAAAAAAATTATGCGACCAACACTCGTCTCATGCGCCTTGTGCCCGTGTTGTGAGCGTAATTCTTTTCTCGCTACGGGTTTGTATTTCAGGTAATTTACGACTAATCTATGCGATCAACACTCTTAAAACCTCGGGTTTAGCCTTGAATTTCTTTGACTTTGACTTAGCCTTAAAAGATATATGTAAAGACGTGTATTACAATGGGTGGGTATTGAAGCGGTACTTTACAATATAAAAAATCGGACCAAAACTTTCCTTGGTCACGTTCCCCTCAAATTCCTCTACTCCGCAAGCTAACTTTCTTACTCCCTTAACCCCTCCCCTTCACTTTTCTTCGTCATCGTTCATACACCACCAGATGCAACATTTCCAAAAGCTCACTTCCTTGGTTCCATTTTTCGTTGTAAAGAAGGAAGGTGTTGCTCAATTAGTAAGATTTATTAAATCGAGGCAGCATCAAAAGAATAAGCATTGTTTGATTTGTGAGGTTATTTAATTACCAATGGCGTTGGTAGAGTTGGTACGTTGTAGATCGCATTTCCAGGTACGTTTGGACTATCTTATGCATTTCAAACACTCTAACTTGGGTGATGATCTAAAATTTATGTGTTCTCTCAACAGGAATTGGGGACCTTGCGGGTGTGCTTGGCTTCCTCGTTCTTTGTGTGAAGAAGGTTTGCATTTTATTTTAATTTTTTGGCCACTTCCTCTTTTTGGTAGGATTTTAAATTGGATGTATGTGTAACACCCCACTCACAAGGAAGCATTTAAGCACGACCTTCGTGAGTGAGTTTGGTGTAATGGCCTCGCTTTCCGAGGTAGGATGTACCGAACTTCAAAATATCAAACAAAATAGTATATAACAACAAGTGAAAGGAGAAGGTAACCAAATGTAACATTTACTTATCCAAAACTCATAATCCAAACAAAACCATCATACTCCAAAATAAATAATAATTTCAATTGTCAACTCTAGCTAGATAGCCTCGTCCAATCCCGTGATCAAAGTCCCCTAACGAAGTCATACCAACACAAGAAATCACAAGAGATCATAATAACCTCAATACCATGGATAAGCAATATAGTTTGAGGATTTCCACAGAGAATACATGTCACATCTGCAGAAATGGGAGAGAGACAAGGGATCACCTTTTCTTCAAGTGTGACTACAACAGGATAGTCATTGCTCATATTGGTAACTAGATCAAAGTCAATTTACCAGTTGAGGAGATAGATCACTGGAGAAGCCTCCGCCAAATCTCAAACCTGAAGAGAACCCTCCTTGAGACTATCTTAAATTCCTGCATGTATCTGTGATACACGGGTTCGCGATCATTTCCAGGCCGGGGCGTGTGTGGAACCATGGACCGAGAAACGAGGGACAAGCGTAGAAATACGCATTTGTGGAGTCGCCACAACCTTTTGTGGGAAGTTGGAACCGTTCGAATACTTCATGTCATGTCAAGACACAAAGTGATGACGTGAACACTAAGAACTCGTTAACCTTAGCATTCTATGTCTAGATGACTCTCGTAGAAGCCAATGAACACGAATGTTCACAAAGATCTGGAGTAAGGGGTAAGGGTACGAATTAGAAAGTTCTTCAATTGAACACCTAATCCCGCCCACCTCGATGGCGGACTCTACTAATGATTAGGGAAACTCTTATGTACTCATTATGTAGTCGGTTATATGCATGCTATGCAACATCCACGTTTAATCCTAACATGTGAATTAACTATGTCGATAAACACGTAATTTAACAATCAATTATGTGTAAATTAGGGTTTATATTGATTACATGTGACAAACCCAAACAACTCATACAATACAATGATTAAATAAAGCTATAAAAGAATTACAAATATTACAACGGATTCTGAGATCGTCTATGTCGGAAATATGCCAAAAAGAGAGATTTAAAGAAAAAGAAGAAAGACTAAGCGAACATATTAACAGCGATATTAAAATTAAAAGTCGATTAATCATACAATCAAGGCTACGTCGGAGCGAATCAAAACGTTTAGAGACACAATCCAACCCAGAACAGGCGCAGCACGAGGTGCGTCCTCTGGAAGAGACGCAGCACGAGGTGCGTCTGTTCTTGAGTTGGGTTCTAGCGGTAAATTAGAATCGCAATCAGTTACTATTCGTTTGTGTATTTACGGTTTATTATTGATATACAAGTCGAATGAAAGTGATTTAAGTCATATTAATTACTCTAAATATATCAAAGACAAATCCAGAGATTAGATATGGATGGATCTAACCTCTAAAGACACGATTTGATCTAAAGAACGACAAAAACCCGCTATTATTGATTATTATGGATCTAAGACGAACAAACTATCTAAATATGAAGAAGGCGATTTATAAGAAATAATAAAAACTAATAAAGGGTTTTGAAAAGGTTTGACATAAATCTGACATGAATCTTACATAAGATAAGATGAAATAAAATACAAAGACGGGATTATACACCCTCAGACTTACATGTTGACGAAACAAGATTCACTAAGTTGCGTTTTAGATAGCTCAGCTCGAATGTAAAGAAAGTGCCCTCGTAAGAGGATCGAAAAGATTAGTTAAATTGATTAAGTTTAGTTGGTCAAATTGGTAGGTCTATGCAAGAACGTGACGGGAACCCAGAAGGATCTGAGCTTACCTGGTCGATTGATCAAGCACGTATATTTTAAAATGCTTAGAAGAAGGTATAGAATGCAAAGAGAGAGA
This sequence comes from Heliosperma pusillum, assembly GCA_022085475.1. Classification (NCBI taxonomy): domain Eukaryota; kingdom Viridiplantae; phylum Streptophyta; class Magnoliopsida; order Caryophyllales; family Caryophyllaceae; genus Heliosperma; species Heliosperma pusillum. The sequence continues at coordinate 66,545 of JAIUZE010066549.1, read as the reverse complement.
AACAAGGGGCGGAACACTCGCGTGCTTTGAAAGTGAGCACGAACCTCTCTTTTTATAGGGAGAAATCCGAAGAGTTTTGGAATGACTCAAACACGGAAAGAAATCTAGAAAATATTCCGAAAACAATCAAAACAAGTTAGGGAAGAGGCGCAGCATGCACAAAGACCCTTGGAAGAGACGCGGCGCCCGCTACATCATTTCCCAAGCAGTTTCCTAATTTAAAAGAAAGATTTCCGCGTTTCATTATGGGAATTGCAGTAGATTTCGAATTCTTTTCTAAAGAAAATATGAATATATTTTACCGAGAAAGAATAAGTTTTGAAACATTAAAATATCCGGAATAATCCCGAGCGTTCAGACGCGGTTTTAAAAGACGGTTTATAGAAAATGAAGCGGTTTTTGACCCGGACTCCAAAATGACTCTAATGACTGTCAAAACGACCGTATCGGTACGTAGATGACGACCAAGGGGTGGACACAACTGTTTGAGCTATCACTTGACGATAAACTTATGAACTATCATAAATCGTTTCGCATACCAAACATGCGGCCCAATCATCACTGGGTGGTTGGCGGAAGGTGTATATTCGAGGTATCTACAAAGCACCCACTTTGATTGAGGCTTGGACAAGGCAAATGTCAAAGTATAGCCATCAGGTCAATCAAAGTTTACAACCTTACGACTATGGTTGTGACAACCCTCGCGAATGCGGAAATAAAACATAACAAGCATGTGATTTATATAGTGAAAAATACGGTGTTTTTAAAACTTTTTACATGCAAGATAGAAATACAAGGAATGTCAAATAATTACAAAGTAAAATAGAATATACTACAAAGAGACGTAGTCTCTCAAAATGTATCAAACATCAAAGTTATTAGCAAACTAGCTAAACAACGTCTAGAGGTGATTCATCCAGGCCAACGCCCGCTAGCTCACACCCGAACCCAAAATACCACAAGCAAAAATCCATCCAATCAAGCAACCTGTTCATCCATGAAAAACATGAACGCCACAGTCAGTGGGGAGTAACTCCGGGTTCTCCCAGCCATATCACATTAAACGTACATAAACGGAAATACAAAAGTAGAAGCATGCATATATAGATATACATGTGAAGTACGAGAAGGATAAATAGGCAATTCAATACATATGGATATCGATACATGAAGTACAAAACCGTAACCATCATATTATAGAAAGACTCGGGGATGACACTCTTAGGCAACCATACACTCTCACTAGGGCTTGCATCTCACCGTTAGCGGCATAAGTTTGATAAGATTGAGACTCGACAAACAAACCATGCCAAGTCATCCAAAATCACAAATAATCAATCATATAATCATCCATTCAAACGTACAATACGTTGACGACATCTCTCACGGTAAATGACACGCACTAGCACCGTGTACATGAAAGTATGATTAAAAGGCATCCACGGGATACAACATTTCCCTGAACGCATACACGATGCTACATTTCGTATATGTAGACTAATTTCCTCCTGGTAGGACGACGATATAAATACCCGGTCCTAGTCTAAACCTGGCCAGACTCTCGGAATAAACAATTTTCCGATTCGACAAGCGATGACATTTCGCATCCAAGACTCGGTCAATCATAGACGCCGAGTACCCCAAATTCGGTCAACCTTCACAAAAGAGACGGAAAAGAGCACAAGCCTCACAACGAACGGTACGCTACATGCAATGACACCACCTCGCAAGTATACAACATTTGCGGCCGGGTCAATCAACGCAAAGCGTTCGTCTCCCAACAACGTCGTCATATGCCCACTAACACATGCAATTAAGCAGTAAGGATACACTCCCCGTTCTGACATTCCAGCCTTACAAACGTGGAGGTAGCCAAGGGAATGAGAGTACAAAGCACATAGAAAATTAGTGCTCAAACCGTAACATTTGTAAAACCGACTCAAAGTGGGACATATCAAAAACCGTCACAAAACATGCGATACAAGCGAAGCGATTATCATATATTCGAAACATTAATATTCAAAGTCAAACCCGAAAGTCAACCAAAGTCAAAGCCAAACCCGAGACCCAAACCCGACAATTTGGAGTGGGCTACAAACAAATCATCAATGCAAGAAGACCAAGTCCAAAGGGTCAAGGAAAGTCAAGGCGGGACTAGAATTCAAAGGGTCGATTTTAGGAAAAAGTAACAGCAAGAAACGCTGCCAGCGCCAGGCAACGCTGCCAGCGTCCTCACGACGCTGCCAGCGTCCTGGTCTCAGGCACGCATTCCTTTATTTACAAAAATCCCAATTTTCACTAAGGTTCAACATACAACAATCATCATTTATCATCACAAACCATCAATTCTCATATCAATTATCAACTAACAACAACCATCATCAACAACACAATTCCTATGATTACTAACTTATTCTAAATATGATTTCTAACATAGAAAACACATTAAAACACGTAAATGATATCGAGTAACCCTTCACCGTTACCTTTTCGCGTCTTCAATCCGCGTCGATGTCCTCTTATATCAAGAAGTAGTCTTTGTCGGGGTCTTGGAGGTCACCACCTACAATTAGATAATAAAAGATGAATATAATTCACCTTTGAGAAAGACGGATAAATTGAAAAGCAAGAAAGACGGTAATTTTATTACCAATACAGATAGAGGACGATGACAGGAAAAGAATAAGACGAACTAGAGTGAATTTGAGCGAGAAACGAAGGAGTAGAATCGATATTAAATTGAGCAAATATGGAGGTTAGGTTTTTTATTGTTTACTTGGTGTGGAAGAAGAAGATTGAATGTGAGGGAGTTAGGGTTATAAGGGAGTATATGAAGGAGTAAGTGGAAAACATGAGAAAAAGCCCAAAAACGTCTTAAGACGTAACTTACTCGGAATCTCGCGTAAAGTCCGAAAACGAACTCGGAAATTCTAAATTAGACACGGGAAATTTAATTCTAAACTAAAACTAAATTTCGCTGAAAAGTATCCGTATAATATTTTTACTATAAAAATAGAGTACATTTGCGTGTGTTACAATCACCCCACCTTTTAAAAAGTTTCGCCCTCGAAACTTGAGCGAAAGAAAGATACCTTAATCGAATAGGCTTGGATATTTACTACGCATAGAAGCTTCCGTTTCCCACGTCTCTTCTTCGACATTAGCACATCTCCACAAAATTTTCACTAAAGGAACCACTTTACTTCTCAACTTCTTATCCTTGCGATCTAGAATGCGGATCGGCTTCTCTTCAAAGGACAAATTCGGTTCAAGCTCGGGCATTTCCATTTGAAAGACATGGCTTGGATCACTAACGTACTTTCTCAATTGAGAAACATGGAATACATCATGAACCTTAGACAAATTCGGGGGCAAGTCCAACTTGTAAGCAACGGCACCAATCCTTTTCACAATATCAAAGGGTCCAATGTATTTCGGGCTCAATTTACCCTTAACACCAAACCTTTTAACACCCTTCATCGGAGATACCTTCAAGAACACCTTATCTCCAACTTTAAATTCTAACGGTCTTCTTCGGACATCGGCATAAGATTTTTGTCGGTCTTGAGCGGCTTTCATTCTATCACGAATGACCTTCACATGATCAATGGTTTCAACAAGAACGTCGGGACCTAAGTCACGAACATCACTCAACTGATTCCAACATATAGGACTTCGACATTTTCTTCCATAAAGAGCTTCATAAGCAGCCATCTTGATCGAGGCATGATAACTATTGTTGTAAGAAAACTCCACTAACGGTAGACTTTTTTCCCAACTAGATTGGAAGTCGAGTGCACAAGCCCTAAGCAAGTCTTCTAAAGTCTGAATAGTCCTCTCGGTCTGACCATCGGTAGCGGCATGAAATGCGGTACTCATCAACAATTTACTACCCATGGCTTCTTGTAAAGCCTTCCAAAATCTCGAACAAAACCTCGGATCTCGATCGGATATAATCTCCTTGGGAACACCATGGTATCTAACAATCTCATCAAAATAGGCTTTCGCTAGTCGATCTAAACTCCAAGTCTCTTTGATCGGAATGAATCTAGCACACTTGGTCAAACGATCAACAACAACCCAAACGGCATCTTTACTTCCAACGGTCCTTGGCAAAGCCATGACAAAATCCATAGAGATAGATTCCCACTTCCATAGAGGAATATCCAAAGGTTGTAGCAATCCACCGGGCATCTTGTGTTCAATTTTCACTTGTTGGCAAGTAAGACATCTTCCAACATAAGACACAATATCGCCTTTCAAATTCGGCCACCAAAATTGCAACTTCAAATCTTTATTCATCTTATCACCTCCGGGGTGAATAGTTTAAGGGGAAAGGTGAGCTTCATCAAGAACTCGCTTTCTGAAGTCAAGAGCATTAGGAACAAACAAACGGCCATGGAATCGAAGAACACCTTTATCATCAAACTTGAAATCTTTAGCTTTACCTTCAAGAAGTTTGGCCTGAATAGACTTGTAGGTAAGATCATCAACTTGGCTTTCGCGGATCTCACGGAGGAAAACAGGTTCGGCATTCATAGCACCAACATAATCAAACCCACGTTCCACGAATTCCAACTTCATCTTTCGAAACTCAATACAAAGATCAACGGGCAATACCGACATAACATTCAAGGAATGAGAAGATTTCCTACTAAGAGCATCGGCAACCACATTAGCCTTCCCTTCATGGTACAACAACTCAAAATCATAATCATTCACCAATTACAACCATCTTCTTTGTCTCATATTCAACTCCTTTTGAGTAAATATGTACTTCAAACTCTTGTGATCGGTGAATATTCGGCAATGAACACCAATAAGGTAGTGTCGCCACACTTTCAAAGCATGAACAACGGCGGCCAATTCCAAATCATGAGTAGGATTGTTCACTTCATGAACTCTCAACTGTCTCGAAGCATAAGCCACCACTTTCCTACTTTGCATAAGTACACAACCCAATCCCATCTTGAAAGTATCACAATAGACATCAAAGTCTACACCATCTTCAGGTAAAGTCAACACCGGAGCGGTAGTCAACCTTTTCTTTAACTCTTGAAAAGCGGCTTCACAAGCTTCATTCCATACGAACTTGGTTTCTTTCTTCAACAATTGGGTCATTGGTCTAGCAAGCTTTGAGAAATCTTTGACAAATCTACGGTAATAACCAGCTAAACCAAGAAAACTTCGAACTTCTCTAACATCGGTCGGACTCTTCCAATCCACCACAGCTTCAATTTTAGAAGGATCTACCATCACACCTTCTTTAGAAATTACATGCCCAAGAAAGGACACCTTAGGTAACCAAAATTCACACTTGGAGAATTTGGCAAACCTTTTTTGACGGCGAAGAACACCCAAAATAGTCCTTAGATGAATAGCATGCTCTTCTTAGGTCTTGGAGAAAATAAGGATATTGTCAATGAACACCACCACACACTTGTCAAGGTACTCACTAAATGTGCGGTTCATTTGATCCATAAAAATAGCGGGAGCATAAGTCAATCCAAATGGCATCACCTTGAACTCATAATGACCATACCTTGTACTAAAAGCGGTCTTCGGAATATCGGCATCACGAACGGGAATTTGGTGATAACCGGATCTCAAATCGATCTTGGAAAAAGTAGAAGCACCCTTTAGTTGATCAAACAAATCTTCAATTTTTGGCAAAGGATACCTATTCTTGATTGTAATTCGATTCAACTCACGGTAATCAATACAAAGCCTCATAGAACCATCTTTCTTCTTCACAGAGAGAATGGGAGCACCCCAAGGCGAGGCACTTGGTCGAATGAAACCTTTCTCAATCATATCATCAAGTTGCTTCCTTAACACTTTCAACTCGGTTGGAGCCATACGGTAAGGAGCTTTGGCTATGGGTCCGGATCCCGGTACAAGATCAATAGAAAACTCAACATCACGCTCGGGAGGAATCCCGGGCAAGTCTTTAGGGAATACATCCACAAATTCACGAACTATAGGCACATCTTCAATATTTGGCAAAGAGGTAGTTGAAGAAGTCACAATACACAAGTATGCTTGGTGACCCTTTCTTACCATACTTACCAATTTCATTGCGGAAATCAAAGACACACCCTTTCGGGGATGAGATCCCTTATAGGTTATTCTAACTCCTAAAGGACTCTTTAAATAAATCTTTTGATCTCTACACTCGAACCTAGCATGATACAATGCTAACCAATCAATACCTAGAATTACATCGAACTCTCCTAGAGGAAACGTAAGGAGATTTGCGGGAAAGATAGCACCCGAAATAGAGATTCGAACATTTGGATAAAGAGTAGAACAAGAGATAATATCTTCGGATGGTAAGGATATGGGAGTATCCTCACTAGATGTAGGCTTGATATATAATTTATTAGCATAAGTCAAAGACACAAAGGACATAGAAGCATCGGTATCAAATAAAATAAGACACGGTTTGCTCTAAAATTGAGAACATACCCGTAATTATCTCCGGATGAGCATCGGCTTCGGCTCGGCTCAGAACGAAGATAGAACCCTTAGGTTTGGCAATTGGAGGGGGCAACTTACGATCGGGACAATCATCATAACGGTGACCACTCTTTTGGCAAAAGAAGCAAATATAAGGTCGGTTGGAACAAGATACACCGGGGTGGTGTGGAAGTCTACAACGGTTGCAAAAGCGACCTTGGGCTTGAGGAGGAGCATAAGGCCTATGAGCCACGTTAGAAGTATGTCGGGGAATGAAAGGAGCGGGAGCTCTTGTACTAGCATTTGGAGGAGGATTGAATCTCCTCTTGTTGGCATAAGAGTTGGAGGACGAAGGAGTAAACGGTCTCTTCCCATAGACATTTGGCCTAGGAGTGAAAGAAGGAGAGGGATTCTTCATCCTAGCTTCATCCCAAATGGCCTTCATGGAGTTCTCGGCCCATAAAGCATCATCATATAAATCCCCAAAGTAAGTAGTATTCCTCCTCACTTTACTTTGAAGTAAAGCACTAAGCTTGTTGCGGTAGTAGAAAGGTCGATCCTCGTCATCTTTGATAAGCCTCAGAGCAAAATGAGCAAGCTTGTTGAACTCCGTAGTGAAGTCTTGTGCCGACAAGTTACCTTGCTTGAAGTCAATAAATTCCTTGACCCTTTGTTGCTTTAGCTCCTTGGGATAAAATCAGCCTTCCACTAGAGCTTTGAAACAAGCCCAATTGAAATCATCTTCAAGAGTAGCGGTGGCGCTAGTAATCGCCCACCAATTATCGGCCTCCCTTACAAGGAAGTGCTTTGCAATTCTTACCTTGTCCTCTTCACGAACTTGGTATAAATCAAATTGCTTCTCCATTTCTCGGAACCATTCCGATAGCTCGGTAAGGTCCGGCTCTCCACCGTAAGGTATAATCTTACTCCTACCAATTTGGCTTGCCACCCAAGCATAGCCTCCTTGGTGGTTATCTTCTCTACGAGGGGGAACTTGATTGGCTAGAGCAATAGCCGCATCTTGTTGATTCTTCAACACTTGCGTAAGAGCTTCTAGCATAACGTTCTCTACTACTCGAGATCTACCCATCTTCATAAGAAACAAAACAAAACAAGTTAATCCTAACACTTAGCATAAACAAATAGACTACCAAGTAAAATCCTTAACTTCTACCCATCTCTCATTTATTATTTCAAGGTCAACTAGTTTAAGTTTAGGGTTCACGTATGTGCGTCGGGAGCGATAAAGCTCTGATACCAACTGTGACAACCCTCGCGAATGCGGAAATAAAACATAACAAGCATGTGATTTATATAGCGGAAAATACGGTGTTTTTAAAACTTTTTACATGCAAGATAGAAATACGAGGAATGTCAAATAAATACAAACTAAAAGAGAATATACTACAAAGAGACGTAGTCTCTCAAAATGTATCAAACATCAAAGTTATTAGCAAACTAGCTAAACAACGTCTAGAGGTGATTCATCCAGGCCAACGCCTGCTAGCTCACACCCGAACCCAAAATACCACAAGCAAAAAGCCATCCAATCAAGCAACATGTTCATCCATGAAAAACATGAACGCCACAGTCAGTGGGGAGTAACTCCGGGTTCTCCCAGCCATATCACATTAAACGTACATAAACGGAAATACAAAAGTAGAAGCATGCATATATAGATATACATGTGAAATACGAGAAGGATAAATAATAGGCAATTCAATACATATGGATATCGATACATGAAGTACAAAACCGTAACCATCATATTATAGAAAGACTCGGGAAAAATACTCTTAGGCAAGCATACACTCTCACTAGGGCGTGCATCTCACCGTTAGCGGCGTAAGTTTGATAAGATTGAGACTCGACAAACAAACCATGCCAAATCATCCAACGATCACAAGTAATCAATCATATAATCAACCATTCAAACGTACAATACGTTGACGACATCTCTCACGATAAATGACACGCACTAGCACCGTGTACATGGCAAGAATGATTAAAATTGCATCCACGGGATAAACATTTCCGTGAACGCATACACGATTAACATTTCGTATATGTAGACTAATTTCCTCCGGTAGGACGACGATATAAATATCCGATCCAAGTCTAAACCTGGCCAGACTCTCAGAATAACATTTTCCGATTCGACATGCGATAAACATTTCGCATCCAAGACTCGGTCAATTATAGACGCCGAGTACCCCAAATTCGGTTGACATTCACGAAAGAGGCGGAAAAGAGCACAAGCATCATAACAAGCGGTACGCTACATGCAATGACACCACCTCGCAAGTATACAACATTTGACGGCCGGGTCGATCAACGCAAAGCGTTCGCCTCCCAACAACGTCGTCATATGCCCACTAACACATGCAATTAAGCAGTAAGGATACACTCCCCGTTGCAATATTCCAGCCTTACGAACGTGGAGGTAGCCAAGGGAATGAGAGTACAAAGCACATAGGAAATTAGTGCTCAAACCGTAACATTTGTAAAACCGACTCAAAGTGGGACATATCAAAAACCGTCACAAAACATGCGATACAAGCGAAGGGATTATCATATATTCGAAACATTAATATTCAAAGTCAAACCCGAACGTCAACAAAAGTCAAAGTCAAACCCGAGACCCGAGACCCAAACCCGACAATTTGGAGTGGGCTACAAACAAATCATCAATGCAAGAAGACCAAGTCCAAAGGGTCAAGGAAAGTCAAGGCGGGACTAGAATTCAAAGGGTCGATTTTGGGAAAAACTGGCAGCAAGAAACGCTGCCAGCGTCCTGGTCTCAAGCACGCATTTCTTTATACACGAAAATCCCAATTTTCACTAAGGTTCAACATACAACAATCATCATTTATCATCACAAACCATCAATTCTCATATCAATTATCAACTAACAACAACCATCATCAACAACACAATTCCTATGATTACTAACTTATTCTAAATACAATTTCTAACATAGAAAACACATTAAAACACGTAAATAATATCGAGTAACCCTTCACCGTTACCTTTTCGCGTCTTCAATCCGCGTCGATGTCCTCTTCTATCAAGAAGTAGTCTTTTTCGGGGTCTTGGAGGTCACCACCTACAATTAGATAATAAAAGATGAATATAATTCACTTTTGAGAAAGACGGATAAATTGAAAAGCGAGAAAGACGGTAATTTTATTACCAATACGGATAGAGGACGATGATAGGGAAAGAATAAGACGAACTAGAGTGAATTTGAGCGAGAAACGAAGGAGTAGAATCGATATTAAATTGAGCAAATATGGAGGTTAGGGTTTTTGGTGTTTACTTGGTGTGGAAGAAGAAGATTGAATGTGAGGGAGTTAGGGTTATGAGGGAGTATATGAAGGAGTAAGTGGAAAACATGAGAAAAAGCCCAAAAACGTCTTAAGACGTAACTTGGAATCTCGCGTAAAGTCCGAAAACGAACTCGGAAATTCTAAATTAGACACGGGAAATTTAATTCTAAACTAAAACTAAATTTCGCTGAAAAGTATCCGTATAAGATTTTTACTATAAAAATAGGGTACATTTGCGGGTGTTACAATGGCGACGCGAGGCGGTTCAAGGGTTCTGAACCAAGGACCTCTCGTCGGGAACATTTTAAAGTCTCTCGACTGTCGGGCAGGGTCGATTAAAGTCCGTTATACTACGTATAAAAGCTCGCAAGCCATAAGAAAGAGTCATACCTAAGCATCTTCTTACTTGCACGAAGGTTGCGATATGAGGCACGCTAGCCGCTGGGGATAAGGCGCGTAATGAGGCTCGCCAGCCGCTGGGGATAAGATCATACGTGAGAATCGGCTTGTCTCTGTCTTCAGGTGAAATCTCGTTGAGGAAAGGGCGCGTGATGAAGCTCGTCGGCCGCTGAAAAAAGGCGCGTAATGTGGCTCGCCAGCCGTTGAAACGGCGCGTGATGAAGCTCGACAGTCGTTGAAACGGCGCGTGATGAAGTTTGACAACCGTTGAAACGGCGCGTGTGAGTATCTGTATGTGTCTGTCTTTAGGCAAACTCTCGTTGGAATAGAGCGTACGTGAGAATCTGTTTGTGTCTGTCTTCAAGCGGACTCTTGCTGGGGAAAGATATATTGAAAAGGGTTTGGGCCCACAAGCAACAAACTTGTGATAACCAAACTCCTAAGTAGAGCTCTACTGGGCAACTCTGCTGGGGTTGCTTGAAACCGCTTGAAAAATTGCTTGAACTTGCTTGAAATCGCTGGGGATTGTTTGACGTTGCTTGAAATCGCTGGGGATTACTTGACGTTGCTTGAAATGACCAGCGATGAGGGACACAAGAGCCATGGTTCTTCTTACAATGTATGTATTAGATCGAGGTGGCAGGCGTCAAGCCCCTAGCTTACCTCGAGGTGCTGGAGCACAATTTTCCAATTTTGGCTATTGCATAGAAATGCACTTAATTTGAATGCATGTGGCACCTTCTCGGCACGTAGCGTTATGGAGGGTGGCCAATCGGCTGAGGGCTACATCCATTGAGACACTCGTAGGTGGCCGGGATCGACAGGTAAGAACCTCTTGTTCCTTGTTCATTTTGTTGTATTTTGAGATGAGATAACTGAAATGAGGCATTTCTTTGCAGAAACCTAGGAGCGTGAGCTAGTAGAGTCTTGGAGGGAGATAGCTTGTTTGTTGAGGGAGCTAGTGGACAGAGACACTGAGATTATCATTCTCGAGGTTCTAGCTGGGTTTTGTTATGAGGATTAGTTTTGTTTTGCTGTTTTGATGTTTTGTTGTTGGTTTGTACACTTTGGCTTGTTTTTGCACATTTTTGGATTTTGTCTTGGGCGAGAGCCCCCAGTTTTGAATTTTGGACTTTCTTTTGGATTGTGCATTTAGATTTGGCTTTAGCTTGCTATGGCTTTGGCTTCCTATGGCTTTGGATTGTGTTTTTGGCTTTTGTTTTAGCTTTTGATTTGGCTTTTGCGTGCTTTGGCTTTGGCTTTGGCTTGGCTTTTGGCTTTTGCTTTTACTTTGGCTTTGGCTTTGGCTTGACTCTGTCCTGGGCGAGATCCCCCAACTTGATGTACATGCCTCTTTTGGTTGTATTTGATGGCCTGTGTGTTTCTGCTGCTGAATGTTTTCTGTCCCTGCAGGTTAGTGTGAAAACAAAACAGGTTTGATAGACGACGGTTTTGCCGTCATGCTACCGAAAATCACATCACATAGAAATCACACAAATTACATGCTTGCATGTTGGTGGCCTAAACTGACGCAAATTGAAAGATTGGATTGAAAAACGCGGTTTTGTAAAAGAAGAAATGTATATTTGTTGAAAATGTATAAGAGTTTGAAAAACTGAAAAGAGGAGTGAAATGAGTCCCCCTGAATAAGTGTGCTCATTTGGCGGCAATTTCGATTCGTGTCTTGAACCCGAAGAGGATTAGGAAATCCAGGATTGATATCGTTCCCTAGGTTGTCTTGGCACATGCTCATGCTTGCCATGGTGAGAAGCTGAGGATTTCGATGACATAGGGATATCAAAATGCCAAAATACAAGAGCATAGTGACGTTCAATCTTAACTGGCTAGGTGCCGGTTTTATTTCGTGTCGCATGAGCGGCACGTGGGCTACACGAGGTGCGTTACTTTGTTTTTTCTTGAGAATTTGGATGAGTTCTGCTCTTTTTACAGTAACAAGCTCTGCCAATTACGCAAAACTAATACTACAGAAACAAAATACTTTTGTGACCGTATAAGGCTAGTGTACATCTGTCGAATTCCTAGATGCTAAACGAGGGTGAAAGAAAACGGAATGGAGTGGGAGGTTCTATGGTGTTTGAAGGCACTGGAGATCTGTGTAATCTCTCTCACTCACCTAGATGAATGAAAGGATCGTTCCGAAAGGCATGAAGACAAAGTAACTGTGAGTCGATTCGTCTGAATTTTGTGAAAAGATACTTGAGAGATTTTGTTTTGTTTGTGATTTCTGACTGGAGAGACTTTTTTGTTTTTTTTTACACTTTGTTGGATTTGACTGGATTTGTGTGTTTGATTTGAACTTTGTTGGATTGGAACTATTCTTCTCTTTTTTTGGATTTGGATTTATTTGACTTTTGTTTGTCTTGTCTCGTAAGTTTTTGAATGTTTGAGACTTGTGTTTTGGGGTTGTTAGGATGTTTTTGTTTGGTTTGAATTTGTGAGAGTTTAGGCACGATTGCACTAAGGAAATGTTTTGATCCTCCGGTGGGGGTATCAAAATGTTTGGCATAAGATGCAATTTCTGGTAGGTTTATAGGATCTGACGAATCGGGTAGAAAGATGGGGTCTCCAAACCTAAAGGTCACCTAGAGACACGACGATCAAGGAATTTTCACACCACAAGATATGGACAAGGTGGTAAATGCATGCCCTCGTTAAGGCTTTTTCTAAGAGGTCGAGGGATCTACATTAAAGAGACACGACCTAAAGTATTTCAAGTCTATTCCACTAGTTAAGGGTAAAAAGTAGAACAAGTGACTAACAAAAAGTACATGTGCTCATTTGTAAGTCAAAGAGGACTAGGATGGTCCTATTCATTAATAAATGGTAATATAGTGAATGAAAACGGCTGCTGGGACATACCCCAAGCTACTGTTACTATTTGACACTAAGTTAGGAGGAACATAGGGATGGAGTGACAGCAAGAGAAGACCCTCTAAGGACTTCGTTAGACTCGGAATCCGACTCCGATTCAGATTTGAATTTGTTTTCTTCTGGCTCTCTCTTGAACATCTCTTTTTTCACTTTTTTAGCACATGGATCTCTTCTTCGACTGGGGCGATGAGGTGTGAACAATCCAAGGTGGATTCTTCATTTGGAATCGTTAGAACTTCAAGAGGATTGTTAGGCTTGCTTCCAAGAAGGATGGGTAGACGACCATCCTCAATCATATCTTGAAGGACATGCTTCAACTTGTAGAATTTATCTGTATCGTGTGCTTTGCCTCTATGATTTCGCAGTAAGCGTCTCCATCCCAGAACCTACCTTTCTTTTCTGGGTCAGGTGTAGGTCCTATAAGTTGTAGTTTGCCTTGTTGTGTTAGCATTTTCAAGGCATTGGAGTATGTATCACCGATGTTGGTGAATTCCCTTGATTGGCTATTCTTCCTAGGCGTTTCAACAAGGTTGACTTCACCGGCCTTGTTAGCTGAGCCATAAGAATAACTCGTTGAGCCTTGATACCCACGACCTCCCGTTTTGGACAAGAGTCCTTTTCGGATATCGTCTTCACTTCTTGTCCTCAGCACAGTCAAATCTTTGGAAGACCTTATATTTTGGTACCTCAGATGGTTTGCATAAACGGGTCTCGGGATGTACACGAATTTCTCTACAAGAGGAGCTTCATTCCGACATTCAACAAGCTGTGTGCTAGTTTTCCTTCGCTTATTTAGGAAAATGGTGAATCCTTCTTTATCATTTTGGGTAAGAACCTCTAGAGTACGCTTATTGACTTGAATGTGATCCAAAGGGTTCTCATGTCCCTTGAACTTTGGGATATCAGTCATGATGAAATTGGTATGCAATTTCGCGTTCACCGTGATAGGATATATCGCACACCTATGCAAAGATAAATTTCTCTAGACACAAATTAATGTAGTACGAGGGGTCGAACACAAGGAGACGGGAATTTTGTTATGAAATGCTATGAAAAGACTACTATCAAGGTCGGTTTAATGGTTGATTTGGTTTGATGTTTAGCAAAATATGATGTAAATTAAATAATATTAAAAGAGTCTAGGGGAGTCGGGTCACTCATGCAAATACGTAAATGCTCATGTTAAACATAGGAATTCTTAATATTGTTAATTGTCTAATCTGATTCTGTGCCTCTCGACTTATAGAACAAATTAACAAATTTAATCAATGTAATTGGCCAAATAACAAAGATTAACAAAACAATACAGGCATGTGATGGAAATAATTTATCAATATTAATTCGTCCTTATTTTAACATTTACAACTTACTAATTGTGCATGGCTTCCTTAATCCCTAGAAAAAAGAAACTACTCACTCATGTTGATGATTAAACTAATAGTATTTGACATAATAAGCATGATGATTATGAAGTTATAAAGGAAAACAACTTGTTGATAAAATGTGCTACACTAAGTGAATGAAAACTAACAATTCCAATGTAGGTAATAATGAAACTATGATTAACTAGTGTTACGATTAACTAAATGATTTGTAAGGTAAATGACGAAAGTGAATAATAACATAAAATTAGAATTAGAATTACCGCAATCGAGAAGTATAACTCGGAAATGAAGAACAAATAACCCAAATAACTTGAATGGAAAGATTGAATTACAACTTTGAAATGTAACCAAGTGTTTGAAGAAAGTAATAACCAAATGTTTAACTAAATATGAAACTAAGAAAAACTTGTGTGCTTAAGCTAAGGGAAATATGATGAAAAGATATGAGAGAAGATATGAAAAAGGATGATACTAAGTGTCGAAGTCCCTCTCCTTAATATAGGGGGAGGGACTTGAAACGTATGTATTCATAGAGATCAAACCCCGATCGGGGAATGGGAACCCCGATCGGGGTTTCAGTAACCCGGCTATATTTGCTTAATTGCTCCATTTAATGCTTAAGGAATCCTAAGCTATGCCTTTAAGCATCTTAATTCTCCGGTTAATTGCATAGTTTTGGGATTCCTTCAGCATCCAAAGGAGCATCCTATGTTGAGTTGTGGACTCCTTGCATTGGGCTTCATTTTTGGTTTCTCATTTGCATTTCAATCCATTTCACAAATCTTCATGCTTGGCTTGTCATTATCCATTCTAACCTTCCATGGTCCATCTTGCTTCCATTAGCTTGTTGGACTTTGGTGCTTGCTATTGTGTTAGGAAAAAGCCTCTAAATGCTTAGATTCCTACAAAACATAGCAAAAACGAACAATGCACCTCGAACACGTAATTAGCTCACAAATATACTAAACAAAGTATATTAATCATGTAAAATCGAGCTAAATTAGGGAGTAAAATCATATAAAAACTAGACATATCACATCGCTTCATACTTGCGATTATTCTCCCTATTAATGTCATGTCCTTTGAGATAAATTAGTTGCTCCTCCAAGTATTGGGGTCGTTTTTCAGTTTCGGTCGGAACCGGCTTGGGATTAAATTCTGGTTGTCCCACAAAAGGTGGAAAGTCACCATGCACACTGTGGGGAATGCGTAGAGGAGGGAGTCTAGTTTCCATGGCAACAATTCGATTCTCCATGGCATTGAGACGAGCATAAGTTTGGTCTTGACTTGCCTGGAGATGGATGAGCGCAGCTAGGATTTGATCATTAACATTCTGGTTTGGTGTACAAATATTTGCTTGACTAGCTCTTGACATCTTGGAAGATGTGCAAGAGACCGATGACGAATCAGAACACGATCGACCATTCTAGCACACTTACTCGAAAAGACTCGATGAAGTGGGAATGTGCCACTATGTTAAGTGAGTTTTGAAAATGACTAGTTTGGCATTGTTTGTCCTAGACAACCGTAGTGTGGTTGTAGGAGTGTTGACTCGAAGTGGAGAAATGATTTTGACTAAACACTTGGACAGAGTTTTGACTCATTTCGAGCTACTTTAGGCCACCTTTGAAGATGCTTTATAGTTTTGAAAAAAGATTTTTTAATTTTGAAAATTTTGCCATGGTTTATTTACAAAGGGGATGATCATGTAAGGGTTATACACATTTAAACCGGCATTATAACGGTATGTTGAGTGCATTTAAAAGGGTTTTGACTTAAAGAGTGGGTTGACATACCAAGCAATCGAACCCAAGGTCGGTGGAGAGGTCTGCGCCAAACATGAGTAAGACCAGTTCCTAGTCCATTTCCTCGAGAAGTGAAAGCCCTAGGTCCTAACATGAGTACACACCGTGGTATGGTTGACGTCAATCGCAATCCATCCTTAAACCCAAATAAGAATTTGGACCATCCAGACAGGACGGCTGGTCGAAAGGGTTGGGTTAGGCGTAGGAAGGCCGAATAAAACGACCTAGGAAGCTCGAGTAATGAAAACCGAAAACTGTCTCATACATACTATTCCGTAACCTTTTTCAAGTTTCACCTTGGGTACACGTAAGTGTATTATCCCCAGCGGAGTCGCCAAACTGTGATACACGGGTTCGCGATCATTTCCAGGCCGTGGCGCACGTGGAACCATGGACCAAGAAACGAGGGACAAGCGTAGAAATACGCATTTGTGGAGTCGCCACAACCTCTTGTGGGAAGTTGGAACCGTTCGAATACTTCATGTCATGTCAAGACACAAAGTGATGACGTGAACACTAAGAATGTTCACAGAGATCTGGAGTAAGGGGTAAGGGTACGTATTAGAAAGTTCTTCTATTGAACATCTAATCTCGCCCACCTCGATAGCGGCCTCTACTAATGATTATGGAAACTCATATGTACTCATTATGTAGTCGGTTATATGCATGTTATGCAACATCCACGTTTAATCCTAACATGTGAATTAACTATGTCGGTAGACACGTAATTTAACAATCAATTATGTCGAAATTAGGGTTTATATTGATTACATGTGAGAAAGGCAAACAAATAATACAATACAATGATTAAATAAAGCTATAAAAGAATTACAAAGATTACAACGGATTCTGAGATCTGTGTCGATAATATGCCAAAAAGAGAGGTTTAAAGAAAAAGAAGAAAGACTAAGCGAACAAATTAACAGCGATATTAGGATTAATAGTCGATTAATCATACAATCAAGGCTACGTCGGAGCAAATCAAAAAGTTCAGAGACAGAATCCAACCCAGAATAGGCGCAGCACGAGGTGCGTCCTCTAGAAGAGGCGCAGCACTCTGTGCGTCTGTTCTTGAGTTGGGTTCTGGCTGTGAAACTAGAATCGCAATCAGTTAGTATTCGTTTGTGTATTTACGGTTTATAATTTATCTACAAGTCAAATGGAAGTGATTTAAGTCATATTAATTACTCTAAATATATCAAAGAGAAATCCATAGATTAGATATGGATGGATCTAACCTCTAAAGACACGATTTGATCTAAAGAACGACAAAAACCCACAAATATTAATTTTTTGGGATCTAAGGCGAACAAACTATCTAAATATGAAGAATGCGATTTATAAGAAATAATAAAAACTAATAAAGGGTTTTGAAAAGGTTTGACATAAATCTGACATGAATCTTACATAAGATGAGATGAAATAAAATACAAAGACGGGATTATACACCCTCAGACTTACATGTTGACGAAATAAGATTAACTAAGTTGCGTTTTAGATAGCTCAGCTCGAATGTAAAGAAAGTTCCCTCGTAAGAGGATCGAAAAGATTAGTTAAATTGATTAAGTTTAGTTGGTCAAATTGGTAGGTCTATGCAAGAACGTGACGGGAACCCAGAACGATCTAAGCTTACGTGGTCGATTGATCAAGCACGTAGATTTTAAAATGCTTAGAAGAAGGTATATAATGCAAAGAGAGAGAAACAAGGGGCGGAACACTCGCGTGCTTTGAAAGTGAGCACGAAGCTCTCTTTTTATAGGGAGAAATCCAAAGAGTTTTGGAATGGCTCGAACACGGAAAGAAATCTAGAAAATATTCCGGAAACAGGTAAAACGAGCTAGGCAAGAGGCGTAGCAGGCACTGTGACTCTTGGAAGAGGCGCAGCACCCGCTGCTTCATTTCCCAAGCAGTTTCCTTCTTTGAAAGAAAGAATTCCGCGTTTCTTTTATGAAATTGCGGTAGATTTTGAATTCTTTTCTAAATAAAAAATGGATATATTTTACGAAGAAAGATAAGTTTTGAAATATTAAAATATCCGGAATATTCTCGAGCGTTCAGACTCGGTTTTAAAAGACGGTTTATAGAAAATGAAGCGGTTTTTTACCCGGACTCCAAATAAACGCTAATGATTGTCAAAACGACCGTATCGGCACGTAGATGACGACCAAGGGGTAGACACAAGTATTTGAGCTATCACTTGACGATAAACTTATGAACTGTCATAAATCGTTTCGCATACAAAACATGCGGCTCAATCATCACTGGGTGGTTGGCGGAAGGTGTAGATACGAGGTATCTACAATATCATATATTGAACCAAAGGAATTTTAGTAGAATTGAAATGAAGAATATGAGACCTGAGACACTCACCAGCCGGATTATTAATGATTTCTGTGTTAAACAAAGGAACGAAAAATGCTCAAAGATGGGGGAGAAGGACACGACATGGATAGTGAATATTATACAGCCATAGATGGGATCTTCTCATCACATTGACATCGAGAAAGGAAGATGAGAATGAGTCATGGAGTTGAGGATGTAATAGATTAGGGTTCTATTTATTTTTGTCTATTTTGCCTTTGTTTTGAATGGATATGGTTATGGACGATTGGGCATGGTTCGCTACTAAGCCCAACTTCATATGTATGCTAATCGATTCTTTGAATCGATATTTTTTGTCATTTATACAATTAATTACATTTTAACAAAAAAAAATTACACAAGAGATCACCTGCTAGACATCTACTCACCATCTACCGAAAATATTGAATGGATCACGGTAATTAAAAACATATAACGCCCACTTTACATGTACATAATCAACATCATATGCAATCATAATATCATCATCGCACATATTTGGTGCCATCAACAAATGCACCACGATGCCATTGAGAAGCACATCAAAACAACCAATTGTGGTGCCATAAACAAGCACACCGTTGTGTCCAGGGCACACCGTAGGCACAATGGGTCGTACCGCAGCAAGTCACCCCTAGAACTAGGTCAGTACTACGTACATTATCTCCTCCATGGCGATAACTATGAGGAGCGACCCACATAGTATATGGATCCGGCTTTCCACAACCGCTCCTTATAAATAACACCTCTGAACGCCACAATATTACATTGTCACACTCAAACTCTAATCAACATGTCACAATCATATCACAATACACGTCAATGAATCACATACACATAAACTAACTAGGAAAAGCCAACCTTATCAATAGCAAATCAACACGCAATGCTCAAGAAGAGGAGCTAGAATTCTTCCTCTACAAAGTCTTCACTTACAACAATACAATAGTATAATTACTACTAATTCCTACACTAATAATCGATAATCTATAATCTTTATCAATTTTCCCCAATTTCTTCGCTAATAATATTTAATTTATAGTCTTTATCAATTTTCCCCAATTTCTACTTTAGTAAAAATAATCTAACCGCCTAATATCATCAATATAATCTAATCTAATTAATATAATTCAGCTTAATAAGGTTAATCTAAACCCTAGAGTCACTCTAATCAACATAATAAAACTAATTGCTCAATACCTAACTTAAAGATGATAAGAGATAATTAAAAGATGAGAGATAAAGATCACTTACTAATTTGGAAGAATCAAAGAAAGATCTAGAAGAATAATCATCTCAACAAATTCCAAGGCGAGATTAAAGAATGATTAGGGAGTAATTAGAGAGTTTTAGAAAGGTTTTAAGTTGATAAGATAAATAATGAGTGGTTAAGAATAAATAAAGGAACTAATATATCCTCTAATTAAATTTTTGCGAAATAACAAAGTCTTGACTGCATACCGGTCTTACTTGGTCGAGTACACTATTCACTCAACCGAGTGGCAAAACTCACCCGAGTGGCAGCCCCACTCCAATAATTAAAACATAGCAGAGATTCCGACAAACTCCAAACTTCATCCCACTCGATCGAGTAACCCTACACTTGACCGGGTTACACCTCAATCAACCGAGTTTTCTAATACCTGACAGAGTACCCATCTCACTCGGTCGGGTACTCACCGTACTCGGCCGATTTATCCGAATTGCCCGAGTGGCCTGACCGAGTAGCGGCCTAAAAAGCTTCGAGTATCACAGTATGGATTCCGTTTTCTTTCTATTTATTGTTGCTTGCATGGTAACTTTGGTTATTTTGCTACTTCTTTTAAATGGGCATTTTAATTTGATTTTATATTATATGTACTGATGATTGAGTTGATGGTCATGACTTGGTAAAGGTTGTCGGAGTAGCAGATAATGGCCTCAGTTGTGACTAAAAGCGGCGAGCAATAATGAGTTAGTGGGTTGCTTTTTTTGTGGTACTTTAATGTAGACTAGTCTCGTGCTAATGTATCGTGGTAAATATACCACTAACAAGTAATTAAAAAAAATCATATATAAGTGTCACTTCAATTCAAGTGGTCTTCCGTTAATCTTCTCATATGATAACATGTTTACTCAATTTTGGGGACATTTATCCTCAACTTTAAAAGTAGAAGTTGAATAAAATGTAAACATGCTTACTTTAGTCATAGCTAGTTTTCTCGATAATCAATGAAATTCAAGGTGAGGGTCTAACAACAGATCGGGCATGGTATTGAACTTTTTAGTAGTTTGATTTGTCATATTATTATGCAGAATTCTTAAGGTATGTTCATCTCTTTTCATCAAGATTTTATTATTGTTTTGTCATGCAATAGAATTAGTGTCATGGAGAAGGCGATTGGAGTGATGAGTTTGAGGATATAGATGATGAAGAGAGAGGAGGTGATGAAAACGACAAAGAAGACAACGATGATGATGATAACGATAGTGCCGTTGAGGAAAAACCATGCTAAAAAGTGTTAAGGAAATCAAAGATCTGTCGTAATCTCTTGTGTATATTCTTGATATATGCATATAATTGTATTATGGTAATTGTATCTTGTAATCTTTTCCTTATTACTATTTATAGTTGGCTTAGAGCCCAAGGCTTAGGATCTTCTCTTTGTATATATACTGATACATTTTGTTCATAATAAAATCAACATGAAATTATTCAATTATAAACATGGTATCGAGCCTTTCATCATGAGGCCCCTACAAAAAAAAATTCTTCCTATTTTTGTGTCTTCTCTACTCCAATGGCAACTTCTGGTATCTCGTTTGACAACCCTCATAAACCGTCTTCCCCATTCATTCTCATTAATTTTTCCGCATGCACTCTAATCACAAACAAAAATTATCGTACTTTGAAATCCCAAGTTGTTGATCTCTTATTTGGCTTTGACTTGCTCAAATTTGTCGATGGTACTCATACCCCTTTCAATCCCGACATCACTACTGACTTTAAATCCACCCCTAACCCTCAATATGCCTCATGGAAGCGTCAAGACAGCCTTCTTAAAGGCGCCTTGATGGGTACCCTTCACTCGTTCATCTCCCCCATTGTTCTTAAAGCCACCACCTCCCGAGAGGTTTGGGAAATTATCGAACAAACATATGCCAACCCTTCCCGTGGTAACCTACTCCAACTTAAAAATTGCTTGATAACATCGTCAAAGGTGATCGCTCTATTACCGACTAAACACACGACATTACGACATCACGCACTCCTCAGCAAGCCAGTGGATATTGAGGATATTGTCGACAGAGTCCTTAAAGGCTTTGACTACAATACCTATAAACCCGTCATCAAGGGTGTGCGTGCTCGTGACAACCCTATCACCGTCGAAGCCTTACATAAAAATCTTCTCAATCATGAACTAAACATTGCGCATATTCCCTTTGTTTCCACTTTACCTGCTATAGTCCATGCCGTCTCTCATCGCTTATCCTATACTTGCTCTTCCCATGCCTTGTCAAGAGCTTATGATATCCTTCCCACTCCCTCCTCCACCACCTTCAAAGGCACTTGTCAATGGTGTCGTCACCCAGGCCATTGCCTCCCCAACTGTTCTGACTTCAATAGATTCTTCCCAAACACTACCTTTCCCATGCCTCTCCCTCGTCCTCGTCATCCTAGGACTCAAGCCAACACCGCTACTGCCTCTTACTCTCTCTCGTCGTCCTTCTATCTTCTTGATAGTGATTCCACACACCACATCACCGATGACCTCTCAACTCTCTCTCTCTCTCTCTCTCTCTCTCTCTTCATGCTCCATATGATATAAATTATTAACTCCACATTGAAGATGGATCCTCCTTGCCAATATCTCATATAGGTTATCTCACTATTCTTATTACTTCCTCCTTTTTTAAAAACTTAACAATTTTTGATATGTGCCTTCTATTTCTCGCAAATTAATCTATGTTTCTCAACTTTGCAACGACAGTAATATCTCACTCGTTTTTTCCTCCACTTCTTTTTTCGTAAAGGTGCCTTCACTGACCATTCGGCTTCTTCACGAACCGCTTAGTTTTGGCGTTTATGAACGGACACCTCCTCCGCCTAACCCTCAAGCTCACCTCGTTCGTGCCTCCTCCTCTATGGCGTGGCATCATCGTTTTAGGCATCCGTCTTTAGCTATTTTTAATAATATTTGTCGTCAAAATTCTATTAATGTTTCTTCTTTTCGTCCTTGCAATTCGTGTGAAATTAATAAAAGTCATAAATTACCTTTTGTTATTAATTCTTTTACTTCTTCCGCACCACTCGACTTAATTTATTCCGATGTTTGGACGTCTCCCCTCCACTCGCTTGATGATTTTAAATACTATGTCATTTTCATTGACCATTTCATGCATTACATATGGCTTTACCCTCTCAAACAAAAGTCTGATACAACACCTACCTTTATTCGATTTTGTGCCCTTGTCGAGAAGTATTTCAAACGTCCCATGTTTCAATGATAATGGCGGAGAATACCTCAAAATTACATACACTCAATGATGGTCTTTCTCACTTAACCTCTCCAACACATACTCCCGAACACAATAGCTTTCCCGAGCGACGGCATCGTCACATTGTTGAAACTGGATTATCGTTACTACATCACGCCAAACTTCCCACGTCTTTTTGGTCCTTTGCTTTTACTATGGCGGCCTATCTCATAAATCGTCTACCCACCCAAACTCTGCAAAACTCCTCCCATACCTGCGTCCTTTCCACCAAAAACCGAAATGCAACAAACTTCGTTCCTTTGGTTGTCTATGTTACCCTTGGCTACGGCCTTACGCCTCTCACAAACGTGATTGCCGCTCTACTACTTGCCTCTTTATTGGTTATTCCTCCACACATAGCGCCTACTACTGTCTCGACCCTACAACACTAAACATATACACGTCCCGTCATGTTAATTTCTTTGAAAATAATTTCCCGTCTTACCACAATTCTGATTCCTCCTATGATATTTCTCCCTGATTTTCCCTTCCCCTTCATGTTTCAACCATCCATGTACCTGCTCCTGTTACCACCTATATCCCTGGCTCCACTCCCCCTGGTTCCCCTCGCACAGCTACCCATGCCCCTCACCTCCCGTTTTCGCATCCCCTCCTCCCCCATCCCTCATCCCCCCTCCTTCTTCATTCTCACGGTATCCGTCCAACAACATTATTAGGCCCACTCCTAAGTATGCCTTTCCCTCTCACTCAATGACTCCTTCTTTCTTCCCATTACTACCAAATAAGCCCTCGTTGACACTTGTTGGCGCGCTGCTAGGACAGCCGACTTTGACGCCCTTATTAAAAACAGAACTTGACCCTCGTTCCTCGCTCTCCTGCCCAAAGCATAGTTGGTTTGAAGTGATTTTACCGTATTAAATACCACCCTGACCATACCATTGACCAATTCAAAGCAAGACTCGTTGCCAAAGGATTTCATCAACGCCCGGGTATCGATTTTTCAAAAACTTTCAGTCCCGTTGTAAATCCAATACTATTCGTCTTTTGTTGTCTCTTGCAGTGACTGGTGGTTGCCATCTCCGTCATTTGGATGTTAACAACGCATTCCTCCAAGGACATCTTAATGAAGTGGTTTTTATGGAACAACCTCCGAGTTTCATCAATACTTCTACTCCTTCTTATGTATGTCAAATTTTGAAAGCTCTTTATGGCCTTAAACAAACCCCTCGGGCTTGGTTTACGGAACGTAAAAACTGGCTGCTCTCCAACGCTTTTAAGGGGTCCCTCACTGATCTCTCTCTATTTACTTTTCATTCCTCCACTCCCCTCTATTTACTTGTGTATGTTGACGATATAATCGTCATTGGTCCGTGTCTAAATCGTGCGTCCATGTTTATTCATCATTTATCTAGTCGTTTCTCAATTAAGGGTCATGGTCCTTTATCGTATTTTTAAGGCGTCGAGGTTCGTCCATCCTCCTCTAGTCTTTTCCTTTTAGAACAAGAATATATTTATGACCTGCTCGAGCGTCATAATATGCTCGATGCTAAACTTTCCCCCACTACCCTCGAGTCTGATTGTCCCTTGCGCAAAGATGCAGGTGCTCTTCTCACCAACGCCACCTCTTATCGTGCTATAGCTGGCGAACTTCGGTATTTGTCTCTCACCCGAACCGACATCTACTTCTCCGTCTACAAATTGGCTCAGTTTATACAATCTTCTCATCTCCCTCATTGGGCGGCTCTCAAGCGGCTCCTACGGTATATTAAAGGCACTATTTCCCATGGTTTGATGCTTCATCGTTCTAGCCCGTCTCAGTTATATGCCTTTTGTGACGCGGACTTGGCTGGTGATAAAGTTGACTACATTTTCACTACTGGTTATGTGGTCTACCTTGGTCGTAATGTTGTATCTCGGTCTTCTAAAAATCAATGTGGCATGTCTCGTTCGTCTACAGAGGCTGAATTTCGCGTTATTGCAGACACTACTTCAGAATTAACTTGGGTCGAATCTCTTCTACAAGAACTACGTGTTCCTTCTCCTTCTTCGCCGATTATCTTTAGTGATAATTTAATTGCTACTCACTATTCCGTTAATCCGGTTTTTCACTAAAAAATGAAGCACCTTGCTTTGGCCTTCCATTTTGTTCGCGAACACGTTCGAAATGGCACTCTACGTGTTCTTCATATCTCGGGAAATGATCAATTAGTTGATGCTCTAACCAAGTCTCTCCCTCGTACCTGGTTCCATCTTCTGCTTTCCAAGTTTGGTCTTGTCTCTGGACCACCCATCTTGCGGGAGCGTGTTAAGGAAATCAAAGATCCGCCGTAATCTCTTGTGTATATTTCTTATATATGCATATAATTGTATTATGGTAATTGTATCTTGTAATCTTTTCTTTATTACGTTTTATAGTTGGCTTAGAGCCTAAGGCTTAAGATCTTGTCTTTGTATATATACTGATGATACATTTGTTCATAATAAAATTATCACAAAATTATTCAACTACAAACAAAATTAGCAATACCAAATTTTCTCACTATAATTTCAAATAATATTTTTCATTGTTCCTCCTATTTTTTAACCTTTATCTTCGAAAATATTTGAGACGTCTTGCTTTTTCTGTTTCTACACTTTTACCATCATTTGAAATGAGAGGAAGATCCATGTTTGTTAGGCCTTATGTTATCTAGGTAGAACTTGATTTACATATTAGGGCCATGATTATGTATTGGGGCATCATGTTCCATAAACACAAATTCTTATTGTAGATGGGCATACCAGTCTACAATGAGTGACGGGTCGGATCCCTCTCACAAAGAAGCAAGTGGGAGGTAAGTAGTTTCCCACTTTTCCTCTCACTTGCATTTTTCGTGAGAGGAATCTGACCCGTCACTCATTATATATTGATGTGCCTCGTCTACAATGATACTTACTATTTTATAAACTGCTGATCCTAAATTTAGTAGGAATTTCCTGAATCAAAGTAGGTATAAAATGGGTTGAATTTTATGAGTAATTATTCAATAATTTAACAGACTGTGTTTGTCCTTATAACCACTTGTACAACGAAGACGATTTGTGCTAGTTAACATGCTGAGTCTTTACAAAACTTTTGACAAAGTTCATCGAGCTCGAGTTTTAAACAAAATAATCCACAAGCGAATGGACCCCTAACTTGAGCTAACAAGAAGTTGATGTACTTCACTTTATTTCAAAAATCTGACATGAGAGCGTTTCAGATGAAATTATACGAATCATAAAATTCATAAGCTTACGAAAGAAAATGAAAAAATGAAAAAAAATGTAACTACCTCTCGTGTCAGAGATCTCGATTATTATAAGAGATTTCGAGAAAGAAAAGAATATGTAACTACCACCCATGTGTAGTTGAAAGTGCAATTATACCATTCACTCAAAAAATATTTCATTGTTCGAGTCCAATAACAATTTTCGAGAATAGGGGGACTGCTCGCTTTATCGTAGAACAATAATGCCAAGGGGGGATCTAATAGTATTGTAACACGACATCACTCAGTATGTGCGCGTCGTATTTGTTAGTTTCTTAAACTCAATATTATACATTTCTAATATCATATAACAAATAGTTTACTCTTAAACTATTTAGATCTTATGCATGCATAACATAAAACAAATAAGGAAGAAGAAATTGTTCCTTACATTGATAATAAACGATTTAGGTCACAAGATTAGGACTCCTTCCTAATCTTGTTCTTGAGCTTAAATAATAAGGATGAACTCCAAGTTCTTAGTATAAGAACACTCCTCTAAGTTGCACCCAAGACAAAACCCCTTTAACACTACAAAATACTACACTAGTATATATTGTAGTAGCCCTTAATAATATATTTCTAATAACTCTTATTACTACCTTAGTAATTTTATTAGAAATTTATGAACTCAAGTTAATAACAAAACTTCTTAAGTTTTCTTAGAGAGATGTAGGTTTTTAAGAGAGATAAGTATGTAAAACCTTATGAGATGAATGAATACAAATAAGAAGAAAATCTCCTTATTTTTGATGTGCATGACCGGCCACCCTAGCATGAGTAAGGGTGAATTGCTTTTGTTCTTAACAAGATATTAGGTAGGTATCTAGGCTTAGGTAGGTAATCATTTTGTTTAATTCTTAATTAGAACAATTATAATTACCTAAATCCTACCCTAATACCCTACCAACCGGTTTTACAACATAAAATGGGTGTCCATTTTATTTTTGTAATTTGTCATTTGTCACATATGTGACATGTGACATGTAACATGTAATTAGGCTTATAAATGTACATTTAACTAATTTAAATGCAATTTCATAACAAATAAATTAGACTTAACATTTTAAGTCACATTTAATAATTACATGTAAATAAAATGGGTCATCTCATAATTGGTTAATATAATCTACAACAATTTGTAATTAAAATCGACCAATTTCACTTATCTCAAATGTTTCATAAACATAATGCATTCTTAGTAATATAACAATTAAATTACTAAAAATGAATCTTATTTAATCATATTACAATAAGATATAATTCTCACTTTAAACCTGTTCAAATTAAGGGATTAATTAATCTGTATCGCTATACAATTAATTAACGTTCTTTATTAGAGGATTGTCCTTTAGGTGTGACCTCAAGGGATCAACTGATCACCGCCGTCATACGACAGTAACGTCAAACTCAATTGAGCCAATCGTTACCGATTTATGTTGATCAGTTGACTATAATATTCATCATCCCTTTTGTATTCTTATAATCGAGATTTAATTATGTGATCACACTATTGTTGAGGACACTTACTCCAACAATCTCCCACTTGTCCGAGACAAGTGTGTATCACCAATTCTCTTGTCCTATTACAATCTCCCACTCAATGTAAGGTGTCATGCAGGTCGTACTTGCATTTGATCATATCAAGAGTGGTTTCCTCGATCTGGAGAGTAACTGTCTGACCGGAATTATCTGCCATAGATACCTTCCGAGCGTGGCCACGCATTTTCAGCTTACTCCTCCTCGAGTGGCCTTGAGATTTAAAACAACCCTGACAAGGGGTGGACAGTTCCTATCTCACTATTCCTTTCGAATAGCCACAGCTCATCATGACCCAAAAGATGCTCATTTGACCCCAGTTACGAAGGTCGTATAGCATAAATCAAAGTCATTCTGAAACCGTGCCACCTTAGGCGAACAGTCTTTAGTCAAAGAATTGACTCAAAAAGAATACTAGTACCTCTTGCCATGACCAGGCTATATGAGTTGCCATAACTCTATAAGCAGTCACTTCCCGACAGATTGTCCCTTACAGTCTGTCTATGTGATCGATTGGTCATCCCTTATGACCCTATGACACTTGAACTTGCCATCAATCGCATCACACTCTAGTCACTTGGAGACGTCACCTCATATAAGCAACTAGGGGCCAATGCTATGTTAATTCAGTCCACTTTAATGGAGTCCAAAAATTGTCTCTACAATCCATTTGGATATAATAAAGCACAAAACTGAGTTTATGAAACTCTAACGATAAAT
The DNA here is from genome assembly GCA_022085475.1 of Heliosperma pusillum. Taxonomy (NCBI): domain Eukaryota; kingdom Viridiplantae; phylum Streptophyta; class Magnoliopsida; order Caryophyllales; family Caryophyllaceae; genus Heliosperma; species Heliosperma pusillum. Next base: position 37,887 of record JAIUZE010066549.1, on the reverse strand, counting down.
GTGATTATCATATATGAACAATCAACACAATGTTATTGCTTCATATCATATAATCTAAAGTTTATTTCGTCCATGACAATTCATGACGATCTTATTAAATGCAATAAAGGCTTGAGTAATGAATATACCATATATTCACTTATTTCAACCTTGTGAATTGCTTTTTCCTTCCATCCAACGTTATTCCTAATAACATGAATTTATCTACGTACATATATAGATCTCTATCTAGTGTTGGGCTCTTTAACTTGAAAGATGCTCCCACTCGTTATCATGATAACTGATAGGTATTTAGGTGAAAGGATCTACCATTAGCTCCTTGTTAGCCACCTTATCCTCATCATAATGTACTACGTCTCTATTTGTAGAATTTATAATGATTGACTCTTCAATCATCCTTTTAGTTATTCGCTTCTTTTATAACAAAGGTACGCCTAGGATTTAAATAAATCCTTATAAGTTTGGAAATTTGGGTTTGTGTAACCTTTACCACATATCCCAATTATCTCTACCAAACATAAGAATGAATCCCTAGTTCTCCTTGAGAACTCTACGGATGTTCTTGTAGGCTATTCAATGACTCTCATGTGGATTGATTTGCTATAGGCTTGTCATGCTCCTAGCATACAATTTATTTAGGTACGTGTATGTAATGGCATATATGATTGGTATCATGTGATCAACAACTCTTAGGTTCAGTGGATGACTATGACCCTTTCATAGTGATCCCACTTTTATCAACATAAATAACCTATTTAACTTGTTGAGATAGATAAAGGCTCTTATCGATATAAGTCACTTTTCCAAATGCCAAACTAAAATATTCTATTTCACAATAGATTTTGATTTTAGTATACATGTTGCCCTCTTTCATCCAGCATTAAAAACCAACCATTCCTTTCAAAAGGTAACACGAATACGTTAGTCACAATGAGTGATACGTCATTCACGTGGAAAACAATTTCTCCCACTGAACTTCATGTCTTTACGTGATAACTTTAGCTCCCACTTAACTTCATGTCTATACATGACATTAACTCCCACTTAACTTAAAGTCTATACATGATATTTCGATAATTCGAGTGAAAAACTTCTTATATCTCATAATAGAAAAGATCATCATAACCTCTACACCTTAGGTTTGTGTCATGTACACATCCTATTCCAAATCCCTATTTGGACATGTGGTTTTGTTGTGTATCTTGTACACACTTAATATGAGGTATTTTATTGATGATTTGGATCTAAGCATAGTTACGCATTAACTTAGCTTTTGAAGACATCTACATGTCTATCCATGCAACTACAATTGGACAACTCCAAATAAAACATTTTCTTTGCATAGATTCCATATAGTTTCATAAGTCTCTTTTAGAAAATCGAAATTCAAAATTTCTAGGTACTTCCACTTCATAGATCATAATCTTATTATATCAAGAACAATTTCTTTTGGTCTCCTCACTAGTCTTGAGTCTAACCTAAGAACATTTTCTTTTGGTTTTCTCACTAGTTCCTAACTAGTTTTTCGTTGTGGCTTATTTTTTCCCACTCTATCTTTAGAAAAATACAACTATTTTCTTTAAAGATAGCCTTATGAGCCACAAACAATTTTGTACTCATACTTGTAAGGGAGGTAGAAGTATCACAACATGACCTTAAGTGATCTACTAAAGACTTCTTTGTAAAGACATCGAAACTTCGCTTCAACATAGACTAGTTCTATAAGAGCTAAAGAGGTGAACTCATATTCATGTCATTTACTTTCTTTATAAGTGGTATGGCCAATTGGTTTGGTAGATTCCCTATTTTGAGTTCAATAACTCAATTTCGACTTAGCAATTGATCTTTCAAAGTGAGAATCGAATTCTTAGCCTTTTATTATAATGATCCAATCATCATAATACTTATATGATCAATTTGAGTCGATATAATTTATGTTATTAGTTCAAATAGAGTATAATGACAAGTTTTAGAATGAAAAGGTTTCCATAAACCGAGTGACTTGGGTTGAAAACCAAGTCACTAATATCCAATTACAACCAAAAGTTAATAAAAGGAAATAAACAAATTTCCATTGTCGAACAAGGAAATGAAGAGTTTCTAAAACAACGTCACAAAATACAACCCAATAAGAACACAAAATGAGTCCAAGCTTCCATATGTCTTCATCTATGGGTGGCTACTTTAGCTTCCCTTTGAAGAACATCTTTAGGCTTGCTTGTCCTTGCCCTTGTCCTTGCTTGGGTGCCCTAATTACAATTAAAAAGGGTAAGAATCACAACTTGTATCTATATACCAAAGTTGAGATCATAACATAAAAGATAGGGATGAAAATTTACCAACGGAAACAATTTTTCCGACTTTGATATCTCCTAGATACTTGGGGCAATTCCTCTTCCAATGCCCTATGCCATTACAATAATGACACTTATCCTCGTATGAGGCACCTTTCTTAGGCTTGGGTGAGCTATTCTCAATAGCTTTTTCTTTGCCTTTGTAGGTGGAGGGCTTCTTTCCCTTGCTTGCACCCCTTTTGAACTTTCCCTTACTTTTGTTATTGATGTGAAGTACATCCTTGGTGGTGCTAACATTTAGCCCCGTGTCTCTCTCCGCTTGCACAAGCATTTTGTGCAACTCGTGAAGAGAGGTTTACATATTTTGCATATTGTAGTTTACCCTAAACTGCACATATGCCTTGATTCTCCCCAAGGAATGTAGTACACGGTCAAGTACGAGTTGTTCGGGAATGTCAACCCCTTGCACTTTTAGAGTCTCGACATGCTCAATCAATTTGAGTACATGAGGGCTAACCTTTTGGCCCTCTTTAAGATTCATGTCGAAAAACGCGGATGCCGTTTCATATTGAATGATTCTAGGAGCTTGTGAAAACATGGTCACAAGCTTGGCATAGATCTCATAGGCCGTGCTCATCTTTATGGCACTCCTTTGCAGATCGGCCTCCATAGAAAAGATCAAAACATTTTTTATCGCGGCGGCTTTCTTTTGGTAAGCCTCATAGGCTCGCCTTGCGGCGGCGGTTGACCTTTCGTTAGGTGTTTCGGGAAAGGCTTCGGTAAGGTAACGAAGCTTGTCGTCACCTTCCGCGGCCAAGCAGAGTTGCGCATCCCAATCGGCAAAATTTGCGCCATTCTTTTCTAACTTGCATCGATCCATAAAGGATCGAAGCCACGAAACGTTTGTGAGAGTTGGAGCGGTGGTGTTTGGAGTTGCCATTGCGAATAAATAATATTGACTACAAAAATTAGACATAAAAGAAATGTCAACATTTATCATTTTAAATACTTGTAAATATTTTAAACAAGTTTTAACATTTAAATAGTGACCTCTACCCAACTATTATAAATGATTCCGAGATCCAAATTCATATCAACTTGGGCACGGTAAGCCGATTCATCCCTTATTAACATAATTCGGTGGATTAACTCTTTAATCGATTCTACATTAAAACTCTCGGTCGATAATATTACTTTAATATTTATCTTAAGCCCGGAACACATGCAGCTACGGTCGCGAATACTTCTGTTGAGCTCAATCCAAATTTCGAAATAATAACATTTATTACCCCACTTACCCAACGTAACAAGTTTAGCACCCCGGTGAGTCGAGCCTACTTCCTTGCGAAATTGGGATTCATGGGTTCTATATTTGGTAAGGCTTGATCTCAATTATTTATTATGAGAGGTCATGTCAATTTATAATCTATCATGTTAAAGTGAACTAAATCGATGAATTAAAGATTATTTTAATTGACACGGTCGAATACTTGATAAAATATGCATGTCATGTTATGGCGATTTGGCAATGCATGCAAACATATTAAATAAAAGTGCAAGCATAAAAATAAAACTCCTAGTATGGCCTTTCCTAGAATAGAAAATCATATAATCTAATACAAATTCGGAAACCAACTCCTTTGGTCCCTTGAACTTCATAAGCACGCCTCCCAAGGTCACCGTCTCTCTCTCTCTCGGAACTCCTTTCCGAATGGCACCGTCTTTGGGAAACTCCGGTTTTACAATTAGTTACAAAATATATAATAAAATTACAATAATTTCCTATTATACATTTGTAAAATAAAATAATACAATAGTCAATTAACAACTAACAACATCCATCAACAACAACACAAGTCCTAAGCATACTAACCATAATCTAAATACGATTACTAGCCTAGATAACACATAAAACACGTAAATGATATCGAGTAACCCTTCACCGTTACCTTTATGCGTCTTCAAACGATTTCTAAGTCTTCCTAGTCTCCACCTACAATTAGAATATAAAAGATGAATATAATTCACCTTTGAGAAAGACGGATAAATTGAAAAGCGAGAAAGACCGTAATTTTATTACCAATACGGATAGAGGAAGATGAGAGGGGAAGAATAAGACGAACTTACGTGAATTTGAACAAGAAATGAGCGAGGTACGACGATTCTAAGATTGGATGAAAATGGAGGCAAGGTTTTGGGTTTCTTAGAGAAGAAGAAATGTTGAGTTGTGTTTGTGTGAGTAAGAATTAGGTTAGGAGTAGTATGAGGGAGTATAAGGGAAAAAGTCAAGAAAAAGTCAAAGACGGCTTAAGACGGGTTTTACTTGAAATCTCGCGGAAATTCCAAATACGAACTCGGAAATTCTAAATTCGACTCGGAAAATTAAATTCTAAATTAAAACTAAATTTCGCTGAAAAGTATCCGTATAATATTTTTACTAGAAAAATAGGGTACATTTGCGGGTGTTACAAATTATATTGTAGTCATAGATCTATACTATTATCTACACAGGAACTCATCTTTCACAAGTAAATGCTACAATTAACAACTAAAACACATAAAGATATCGAGTAACCCTTCACCGTTACCTTTTTGCGTCTTCACTAGTCTTCTAGGTCTTCCTCCATAAGATAGTAGTCTTTGTCGGGATCTTGAAGATCTCCTCCTACAATTTCATATAAAAATATGACTATTTCACCTTGAGAAAAAGATGAGAAAACGAAAGTGACAAAGACGGGATTTTTATTACCTTACTAGAAAGAGAAGAAGAAGAGAAGGAGAACTAGCTAAGAATCAAGGAATTTGGGTAAGAATTGAGTGAGATATGGTGAGATTTGTGTGGAAAAGCTTAAAGCTTAACAATGGTGATGGTGGTTAAGGTTTTGGTGTGCTTTTGTGAGGTTGAAGAGAGTGAAGAGAGTGAATAGTAGCTGAAAAGTTAAGTGGAAAAATGAGTAGAGTATGGGCTAGGTTGGGTGAGTAGAGGATAGAAAAGGCCCAATATCCAATACAAGGCCTAACTCACATGAAATTCCGAGTAGGGTCCAAATACGGGCTCAGATTCGATAGATTAGACACGGAATTTACCCAACTAACTAAATCCTAAGTTAAAGCCAAAATTAGACTAAGTAATGATAATATAATGTTACTAAATTATAACTATAAAAATCGCGGGTGTTACAAAGATGGTCAAATGCACGCCCTTGACTACGCTCTAGGAAATGGACCGTAATATTACTAAAACCACACAAAAAAAGGTGTCTCGAATCTATTTTAAAAGACAAAGTGCTAAGTAAAAAGAGTATATACATTTGCCAAGCCATGCTTGTCAAGTTTCCAAGTGGGGACACAAAAAGGGGATAAAAGGGAAGTGTAGGCGTGTCTTTTTGCATTCCCATGTCATGCATTGTTGGGAATTTAATTCCTTCTCCATGCATGCTCCGAGGTGTGTGTAATTTCAGATTTATGGTGCTCTAAGTGACATGCTTTAGAGCTAGAAATTTTACTAGTGCGACGGTGTAACACCTTCGATTTTATAATAATAGGTATTTATTAAAGTCGTTAATTTTATAAAATTCTCTTTTACTTTTTATGGTTAAAATATTTCAAATCGATAATTTATGATTTCGTAGATTTAAATTAATGTAAGATTGAATTTAGTTTAGTTGGGTAGAAACCGTCGCATTCCAGCTCGTTTTATGTTCGTATTCGAGAGTTTTACTCGAAATTCCAAATGGGTCAAACCTCACCTTGAGTTTTGGGCCTTATATTATCCATATTTCTCAAATCAAACCCATATTCTATCTACTTCTCCCTTTAGTTTTTCAGCATCACCTTCTTACCTCTAAACCCTAACCTCTATTAAAACTCATCTTCCACTCAAAACTTCAAATCTCCATATCTCTCTCATTTCTCAACCAAATCCTTTAATGTTTATATCAATCTTCTCTCCTCTTGTTCCTCTTCCTTTATATGTAATAAATTTTCACTTTTGTTACCTTTCAAAAATGCCATCTTTTCTTAAAAATGGATTTCGTCCCAAAGGTTGGATTTTTACTTCTCCCGGAGGAAGAGTTTTATGATTTAGAAGAAAATATGAAGCTTAGAAGAACCAAAAGAAGTTAATGTTGACGGGTTACTCGATATCACATCTTTAGCTGTTTTAAATAATAAATTAGTAACCAAATAGGAATGATTGTGACAATTTCATGTTTTTGGATGCTTTATGGGAAAGTTATGTTGGATAAACTATTAACCTTGTCTTGAATTACATGTTTATATGTTCATATCTCATCTTTGTGGTCAATTTGAACTGGAAGTGTCTAAACATGTTAAAATTGGTGCTTAATTACTTTCTCCTTGTGCATAAAATCGTTGGAACGAGTTCAGGAATGAAACCCGCTTCAAACAAATCGCATCATGCTCGTCCCTAGGCCCGTCCCAACCGGGATAAGGGCCGTACTAGCCAGGACAAGCCCCATTCCGACTAGGACGGACCACGGGCCGAGCCTCTTCTTGTTCCCATGCCCGAACTGGCAGCAACAAGCCTCATCCTGGCGACGGATTTAGTCCCGACCGGGACAAGACCCGTACCAACCGGGACGGATTTAGTCCCCGACCAGGACGTACCTTAGTACCTCAAAAAATTTTAAAATGTTTACAGTTGGGTCGGCGTCGGAAAAATATGCAGTTTAGGCTTTTTAATCGCATAATCGAAGTCCGTATGAGTAAATGACGTCCGTTTTACTATTTTGAGTTTTTTAATGAATATATCATATGGAAGTGAATTGCTTATATTATTATGCATATTTTGGCGACCTAGCTATCATTTTAGATTCCTTCACATGTATATGTACGTATATATTACCGGCACATGTTAAATTAGTGTGATACACGGATTCGCGACCACGTGTCAGGCTGTGGTGTGAGGAACCACGGTCGGGTGCGGTTGAAAAGGGACAAACGTAGAAATACGCATTTGTGGAGTCGCCACCAACTTTTGTGGGAAGTTGGAACCTTTCGAATACCGCAAGCCATTTCAAGACATAAAGCAATGACATGAACACAAATAACTTGTTACCCTTAGCATTCTATGTCTAGAATGACTCTCGTGGATGCCAATGAACACGGATGTTCACAGAGATCGGGATTAAGGGGTGCGGGTACGTATTGGGAAGTTCTTTAATCGAACACCTAATCCCGCCCGCCTCGATAGCTGCCTCGACTAATGATTAGGGAAACTCTTCTATACTCGATATGTTGTCGGTTATATGCATGCTATGCAACATCCACGTTTTAACCCTAGCATGTGAGCTTAGACTATGTCGGTGAACACGTAGTTATTTAGCAATCAATTATGTCGAAATAGGAATTAGATTGATTACATGCGAGAAGACAATTAAATCATACAATCGTAGCAATAATTAATGACTAGATAAAATTACAAAAGAATTTTAAAGATTACAACAGATCTCGGGAACTATGTCAAAAATATGTCAGAAAAACGATTTGAAAGAAAACAGAAAAGAATAAAATATTAAAAGATGGATTAGCAGTGATATTAGGGTAAATAGTTGATTAAATACGTAATTAAGTTACGTCGAGACGACAATGGAAGATCAGAGGCAGAATCCAACCCAGAACAGGCGCAGCACCTGATGCATCCTTTGGAAGAGGCGCATCACCTGGTGCGTCTGTTCTACAGGTTGGTTCTGGCTGTAAAGCCAGAATCGCGATCAGTTAGTGTTCATTGGTGATTTACGGATTATTATCAAGTCAAATAAAGATTATTTAATAGATTAATTTGCACTAAATTATATCAAAGACGAATTCAAAGACTAGATATGAACAGATCTAACCTCTAAAGACACGATCTTGATCCAAAGATGACAAAAACCCGCTAATAATGAATTATTAGGGATCAAAAACGAACTATCTAAATATTAAAAAGGTGATTTAAATAAGACTATTAAAAAAAGTTTTATAAAGGTTTGACATAAATCTGACATGAAGCGAAAGTTGTTACTGCGCTTAAGCAAGTCGTGGGCCGAACAGGATGCCTCTGATTTCGTTCCTTCTTTGGTTCTTACATGATTAAAATAAAGTACCTGCTGCGTCATTTCCCGAGCAGTTTCCTCCTTTGAAAGAAAGATTTCCGTGTTTCTATTTGGAATTGCGGTAGATTTCGAATTCCTTCTAAATAAAATACGGATATATTTTACCAAAAAAGATAAGTTTTGAAATATTAAAATATCCAGAATATTCTCGAGCGTTCATACTCGATATTAAAAGACGGTTTATAGAAAATGAAGCGGTTTTTGACCCGGACACCAAATAAACTCTAATGACTGTCAAAATGACCGTATCGGCTCGTATATGACGACCAAGGGGTAGAAACAAGTATTTGAGCTATCACTTGACGATAAACTTATGAACTGTCATAAATCGTTTCGCATACCAAACATGCGGCCCAATCTTCACCGGGTGGTTGGCGGAAGGTGTAGAACTCAGGTATCTCCAGAGCCCCCACTTTGACTGAGGCTTGGACAACGCAGAAGTCAAAGTATAGCCACCAAGTCAATCTAAGATTACCACCTGACGACTATGGCACCGCAAGGCGGTTCAAGGGGTCTGAACCAAGGACCTGTCGTCGGGAACATTTTAAAATCTGTCGACCATCGGGGAGGGTCGTTTCAAGTCTGATAGACTACGTATAAAAACTCGCCAGCCATAAGAAGGAGTCATACCTGAGGCATCTTCTTATGAGGAATGAGGTGCGCTACGAGGCTTGCTAGCCGTTAAATAAGGCATCGTATGTGTGAGAATCCGCCTATGTCTGTTTTCAGGAGAACTCTCGTTGAGGAAATATATGTTAAAACTCGAGATAGGGAAGACACTCTCAAGATCAAATCTTTTCGAGTAATCTTGCTCGGTTGTGACGAAAAAAAATTCTGATGATAAAAACGGGCCCATGGATTGTATGTCTTGAAAGAGGGGGTCCTTGCTGATGTGATAATATCATGCGACGGTTAAGAAGCATGTCAAGGCGCGGGTCTTGAAAAAAGAACCAATATGAAAAAATAGATGTCGGAGAAGAGACGCACAAGATTTGGGCCCACAAGTAACAAACTTGTAACCAACTTTCAAATATTGGTAAAACTCTGCTAGGGAAAGGGGGCAGCAAGAGCTGCGACCTTTGGAAGACGCGCAGCTATTGCTGCGTTTGTTCCCGAAGTTGACCCTGCCTAATAAAACGCAATCAGGCGAGGTTTCTTATTTCATTTCTTTAAAACATAAAACTCGAAAATCCTCTCAAAACTTTATCAAACTTGCTGAAATCTTCATCAAACTTCTCCATTAATCATGGCTAATCGAAGTATGCGTTCCAATCTCGCTTTAATCACTTGCATTTGATTGAATTTGATTTTGAATTTAGGGTTTCCTCCCCCATATATGTCGAAAACTAGGGAGTAGTACCCGCTTGAGCTTGTATGACAGAAATGGACAGTAGAAACGAACACTAGGCGTCATTAGGAGCATAACCATGTATTTCTTTCGCATTTCCGTTGATATTTGAGTAAATGAGATGGTCACTCTACTAAACCGAAAACCGCCTTGAAAACGACCTTAGGCTTGACCATTTCGGATAACATTTGTTGTTCTGGAACCCTTGTGTAATGGGTCACCTTGTTGTGATGTCGAATTTCTGATTCGCGACAACTTTTGCAAGACACTTTTCCATGGCATAACCGCCATTATAGCAAAATGCTGTCGAATTTTCGATTCAAACCCATAACTAGGGTTTGAATTTAGACTTGACTTGACCTTAACCTACATGTGTAGTCAGGTTTTTGAAATAATGGTCAAAGATGACCAGATAACTTTCTTTAGAGCTTGAAGATGACTTGAAATGTGCTTGACATTGTTTGAAACCGCTAGGGATTTGCTTGAAATATTTGAAATTTTTGAGATGTTGACATGTTGAAACCGCTGGGGATTGTGTTTGACACGTTTGAAATGTTGATTTCGACTTGTAGCCAACGTTCCTTGTACGTTAGGGAGAGATCATATGGACATAGACCTTGAGCCTTTTTCTTCCCGTGTGGGAGAGGATATACCAGCCGAGGTAGTACAGGAGACTGAGGGGGGATGAGGAGAAAGTTCTGAGGAGGATTACTACGGGACGCACCTGAGTGGGCTGAGAAATGGGATGGTAGACATCTCATTTGCGCAGAAGAGATCCATATGCCTTAAAGGACGGCTCGGTGTATGGTAAGCTTTCTATTTATCGTCTTCCATATTTGATTGCCATTTCTTTTATTATTTGACTACTAGATGAATTTTGATTTACATTGCAGGAGGCTGGGAACATGAGGTCCTTTTCTGGATACACGACTCTAATGGAGGCGTATGAGAAGTTGACCGAGGAGGAGAGGGCTCTTATCGAGGGCGGAGCTTTCGGAGAGTTGGTCCGAGCTTGGAGGTCGATCAGGGCGATGAAGATCCGGGCTAACCTTTGCTTGATCCGAGCCTTCTTAGATTGTTACTGGGACACAACTTCGACCTTCCATATACTTTTTGGGGAGGTCGGAGTCACCAAGGAGGATTACGGCATGATTTCTTGTCTGCCGTGGGGAGATGAGAGCTTGGACTAGTCGTCAACAGCTATGAGGGTAGACTCGGAGGAGGCAAAACGATTGGTAGGTTGGAATCTGCTGGCGGGGGCGGCTGCTCTACCTGGGTTGGTGTCGAGCTCTTACGTTAGAGACTTCTTCGCGGGTAGGACTCTGACGAGAGTGAGGATAGGTAAGGAGATGGTAGCTCCTTCTCCTAGTACAGGTGAGCATAGGGCTCGGCTCTGGTTGTGGTGGTTCTTGTCTTCGATTTACTTCGGAGACAAGGGGAAGAGGGTGTCGACGAAGCTTCTTACTTTTATTTCAGACTTGAGTAGCCTAGGTCGGTCGGACTGGGTTACTCCCGGCTTTGCGGTCCTCACTCGTTATATGAGGGCCATGGTTAGACCAGAGCTGATGGAGAAGGGGACTTCTCTTGCTATAGTCAGTCATGTACTGTTGTTTGAGGTATGAACCTTCTTTTGAACTTTATTGAAAGATAAATAATTTGTCTTGACTTAATTAAAAGTTCAATATTTGATTTCATTTTGACACCGTTTTTAATCTTTCGCAGGTGTGGGTGTACTCCTACTTTCCACGCTTCGCGCCCAAGAGGACAGAGCCTGAGCCGAGGGTGTACCCAGTCGTGAGAGACTGGGTGGTGTGCCGTAAGAAGAGTCAGCGTTCTTCTTCTGATGTCTGCAAGAGGGGGTGAATGCCCTACTATTGGATCACGTAAGTATCTTTGATTTTTGCTTTTTCTGTTTGGAATGATCACAGGAATGACTCTTGTCTTATCATCTAGAACTGGATCATAGGAATGACCCCATGTTCCTTGATTTTAGAACTGATCATATCAATGACCCTTTTCTTTCCTTGTTTAGTGGGTTCCGAGACCTTGGGTTGACTTCCCGGACGCACTGGCTTTCGTGGCCGAGGTCCTACGTCCTAAGAGCTCGAGTCGGTTGTTGCTGAGGACGCCCATGGGACCCGTGTGGTACTTGAGAAAGCGTTTTACTCGGCAGTGCTCTCGTGATGCTTTCACGGTCTCCATCGATCCTCCAGGGTCGATGTTTAGGGAGCCTTCTGACGCGGAGAGACAGGCTGACTTGGCTGGCGCGAATGGGGATGCCCTCCTCCTTCTTGGTGAGGATTACCCAGGGTTCCTGCGTCGCAGATTGGCGTACTGGCCGATCGTGGTAAGCATTGCTTGCTTCTTGTTATATTGATATCTTGAGAATTGTAAAATTACTTGTTGATGAACCATTTGATCTTTGCATGAGATCAAGGTGGCGGGCGTCGAGCCCCCAGCTTACCCTGAGGTGATCGAGTACACGAACGCGGCTGGCTTGACGGCAGTCTTAGAGCTTCGTGAGTTTAGCGCGGCGGTGACCGACGCTGGCTTGGAGCAGTGGGAGCACCTCGTGAGGAGGGTGAGCTTCCAATCCTTAACCATCTTTGTTACATAAGAAAGCATTTGTTTTAACTTTTATTTGTACCTTGAATGCAGGTGGCACTGTCTCGACATGTCGCGTGGTGGAGGGTGGCCAACCAGTTGCGGACTACAGCCATGGAGGCACTCGTAGGTGGCCGGGACTGATGGGTAGGAACCTATCATTCCATTTTCATTTATTGTGGCATTTTGTATTTTTGAAATGAAATGAGTGACTGAAATGAGGCATTTCGTTTGCATAGAGACCTCGAGCGGGAGCTGGCAGAGTCTCGGGAGGGGACACCGGACTCTCGGGAAGAGGTAGCTCGTTTGTTGAGGGAGCTGGAGGCCCGGGATGCTGAGATTGCTGCCCTCGAGATTTTTGCTGGGCTTATTGGCGATGAGGATTAGCCGTCTTTGTTTTGTTCATAGATTTTGGTTATTTTGAACTTGTTTTGGATTTGTTGTACATTTGGATTTGTTTCGGGCGAGATCCCCCAGTTTTGGATTTCGTTTTAGGGCGAAAGCCTCCAGCCTGATGTATATATTCCCTTTATGACGGTGTTATGACGGCCTGACTGCTTTGCAGTTGGATTTCTCTGTTACTGCAGATTAGCTTAAAGACAGGTTTGGTAGCTGACGGTTTCAGCCGTCGTGTTGCCGAAACTCATATAGAAATCACGTAAATTATGAAAGTTCATAGACCCTAATTAGACTCCTCTAATTAGTTACTAAATTACTTGTTAATTTAGTGTTTAATAAAGATCTATGTAGCATGCATGCAAATTAAAATGCATAATAAAAAGTAAGAAGAAATTTCCTTACATTGGGAAATTTCGGTTTATATGGGCACAACAAGAAACACCTTTCTTGTTGTTCTTGTGCTAGAAAGAAATAGATGATCCTCCTTGTAATCTTCAAACTAGAAGACCTCCTTTTAGATGCACCCAAGAGAGAACCCAAACTTATCACTTAGTTTTTGACTAGAAAACACAAGTGAAAAGATGAACTAATATTAGATTTTATTACTACTCTAGTAATAGGAAAATATTAGTATTTGAGAGGTTTTTAGAGAGATGAGGATTTTAGTGAGATAAGCACAAAATAAGAATGAACAAGCAACAAGCAAAATGAACAACAAAGTTGTCCTTTTAAGGACACTATGGTCCGGCCATCATGGCCTATGTGGCCTCTTATTTTTGCTTAAAATAATCCCATGCAAATTGGTTGAGTGTAGATGTGAGTAAGGTTATGATCATGTGTCATAAACATGACATGATAACAAGATGTAGTGTAACACAAGAAACAACAATCATCATGTTATACACTACCATAATTTCGGCACCCACTAGTGTCATGTGGTCCATTTTGATTTTTGATATTTGTCCCACAAATACTTATAATCATATGTTTAATTATCTTGTATAATTAAGGATTAATTTGATCATATAACAATTTTATGACTCAAATTAATAAATAATATACACTTAACTTTTAAGTGATATTTTATCATTATATCAATATATAATGGGTCCCACAATGCCTAGTTAGTTTATTTTACAACTCCTTGTAAATATAATTAACTAATCACCTCTACCTCAAAGTATATGCATAACCTCAACTAATTTAATGAATTAACTATTAATCATTAAATTAAATCTTATTTAATCGTATTAAAATAAGACGTAAAATTTATTCAGTCAATTATCGTATAATTGACTAATAAACTTATCCGGAATGAGTTCGTAACTCAATTTCCAATAATTAACTCTCGTAACTAAACATATATCAAATATATATATAAAGTACTAATTAATATGTATCGTATACAAATAATTAGATTTCTGTTTGGGTCTCATCCTATAGGTGTGACCGAAAGGGGTCAGTTGATTACCGCCGTCATACGACAATAACGTCTAACTCTAGTCAGCTGACCGTTATCGATTTACGTTAATCAACTGACGTGGAGTATCAAAATACTAGTCATCCCACTAATATTCCAAAATGAGATTTATAATATAAATGCACTATTGTGGAGGACACTTGCTCCAACAATCTCCCACTTGTCCGATACAAGTTGTGCATGTAGCCACACTATTGCGGAGGACTCTTACTCCCACAAATTACATGTAGCAGACAGAATCCACTTAAATGGTTTACATGTGGCATATTAGTGGCCTAAACTGGCGCAAAATGAGTGCCTGAAAATGACAAAATATGACAGAATGTGTGAAAATAATGACCGACAATATGGAGGGTTACCCCCTAAAAAACGAATTTAAACGAAATGCATAAATGTGAAAAAACAATTAAAGTAAAAAAGAAATGAAAAGATTTTCCTAAAAAAATGAAAGATGTGTAAATGTGCTTAATTGGCGACAATGTTGATTCCCGTCTCGGAAACCGAGCCCGCTAAGATTAGGAAATCCAAAATCTTGGTAATTAGGCATATTTACCGAGTTCATATCCTATAGGAATAGGAAACTATAGACAAATCATGAATTAGGAAAGAGAAAAGCTGAAAATACAGAGAAAAAGCTTGGGGAAGAGGCGCAGCAACAGCAGCGACTCTTCGAAAGGCGCAGTTCTAGCTGCGTCACTTCCCGGGTTGATCAGACCCCTGTTAAAATTAGGAAAAGACGAACAATATATATACCGAGCTCGGTTGAAGGTTTTATTCACACAACTCTTCATCAACAATCCGTCCTTCTTACAAAAAAATTTCTAATCTCAAAAAATCTTTCAACATAATAGATGCCTTTGAAAACCGTCTCAAAGAATGAGCAAATGAGTTCACCCATGTTGAGAAACATAACATGGGGGCCTACAATTTAGGTACGATTTTGAGCCTAAAACTGGTGAAGGTAGTGAGGCCCTTCCTTGATGCTTGCCTTGAGTATTGAAACCCAGAATTACTATATTTGCCTTTCCTGGAGGCGATATATGTCCCTTCCCTAAAGAAATAGTTGCCATTGGAGGATGGGACCCATAAGATGCTCCAGTTATACCCCTTAACTCCCAAGGGTATAAAAATAAATTCAGGGATCTCCTTGGATTGACAAAAGCTGAGGTAGACCGGTATGTTACCTTAAAGGGTGTCCGCATGCATGATTTTGTTGATCGATTCATAAATAGGGATGACCCTTTTATATCACATGTTGCGAGGCGTAGGGCCTTTGGGTTTTGCCTACTCCATGGTTACATCTTCCAAGGCCATATTGACAAGGAGATGAGAGGGGATCCTCTTTTCTTGAGCTTAGTAGAACAAATGGAGATGCCCAAGAGCCCAGCATTCCTTTGTTTAGGGGAGATCATTCTTCGCCTTGATAATAGAAAGACTAACCGCGAGCTTCCATACCTGAGGAGTCCTATCATCTTGAAGGTAAGAATCATTTCTTCCTTTTTCCTTTCTTTTTTTTTTTTTTTTTCCGTTTCGTTTCGTTTTTTTTTTTTTTGTTTTTTTTTTTTTGTGACTGCCCTTTTTGTTGTAGGTATGGTTGATGGAACGCTTGCGATTGATCGAGCCCCCAGTTAATGTACGAGGATATTGTGCTCGGTCAATTACCATGAGGACCCGGCTCTACATGGTTGATTTCACGAGGATTCCCAACTACTGGAAAAATAAGCTGAAAGGTGAAGGTGACCCCTTCAGTCGATGGACTGTGCCATGGTGGCATCTCGGAGTAGTTACTGGGTCATCATCCTTGGACCCAACTCGATCACTTCGCATTCTTGGCTTGGAATTCACGGTATGTATATTTCCAAAGAGACTCGTGAGGCAAGTGGGCCTTCAGCAGAAGATCCTGAAACTTGATATTGTTCCTCAGACTGCCTTGGCTCATACTGCAGAGTCTTCTAGAGAAAGGGCCACTAGATGGGTGCAAAGGAATATGTGGTTCATACCCATTCATGTTGGCTCCTTATGGGTATCTGACTCATACTTGCGATGTAGGAAGCCTAGTACTCCTGAAGAGCGCGAGAAATTGAGGAAACGTGAGCCTGTGGATTGTAAAATCTATGAGACTGGTAAGGAGAAGTTAAAATATCTAACTAAAAGGGAGGAAGAAGCTCGATTCTAAGTCGTGCATCCAGCGAAGAGATCGAGGACTAATCGTGCTGCAAGGGTGGTGATAGATAGACACGGTAATGCTAGACCTCAAGAAAGACCATTGGTGATTAGATATGAGATAACGCAGGAGCGCCCGGCTCGTGGTAGAGATAGAGATAGAAAGAATGACAAAGGCAAAGGAAGATGGAAGAATGGCCTTAGCCATATTTTATTATTTACTTCTTATTATTATTTTAGTTGAGTTGAAAAATGGTGGAATTTTTAGAATCCTAGCTTAGCTTTTATTACTGCATTTATTTATGTATGTGAGATATTATTACTATTTTTGGATAATGAATAAAGATTAAGTTAGTTAAGAAACTGATGAGTTTTTCTTTCTTTATTATTCTTGTCGAATTTCAAATGCAAATGGAAATGTCCTTCTATTCACATTTCAAAATAATAGCGGGTTGAATCCTGTGAAGGATTGCCTACGTATTCATTTAGAAAAAATGAAATCAAACACTGCGCGTAGTTCGAAAAAAATGTAAAATAATAAGTGTTCGAAGCAAGAGCTTGTAATGAACTTTAGAAAAGGGAAGCATGTGCTTTACTTACTCTCTAAAAGAAGTGCAATTCAATTTATTTAATGACATGAGGATTATCCTAGTGTCAAAATGCATGAGCATAGCGACATTAAATTCAACTGGACAGGGGCCGGTTTTATTTCGTGTCGCATGAGCGGCACGAAGGGTTGCGCGAGGCGCGGTGTCCTAGTGCATGCTAAGGGTAGTACCGTTTCAAGTGTTCTAGGTTGGTAGGGTAAGCAAATTCATTCCCATCTAAGTCTGTGATTCTAACCGCACCCCCTGAGAGTATAGATTTGACTAAGAAAGGTCCAGCCCAGCTAGGTTTGAACTTTCCTCGTGGATTGACAGGTAAGAGAGCTCTTACTGATTTGAGCACTGAATCCCCTTCTTTGATGTTTCTGGATTTAACTCGTTTGTTGAATGCTCGTTTGATATGTGCCTGGTATGTTTGTACATTGTGTAATGCACGCAGTCTACGTTCGTCCAAGAAGACGAGTTCATCATATTTATCCCTCTTTCAATCAGCTTCTAGGATTTGACTTTCTAAGAGAATATGCAGAGATAGGATTTCCAGCTCTACTAGTTGTACAGCTTCCATTCCATAGGTTAAATAGAAATGAGTGGCCCAGTGGGCGTCCTAACTGAAGTGTGATGGCCCCACAACGCAAAGGGTATCTTGCTTAGCCAGTCACGGTAATTGTCGATCATTTTCTTGAGGATTGTGACGACATTCTTATTAGCTGCCTCTACCGCGCAATTAGTTTGAGGTCTATAAGGCGAGGAATAATATGCTTGATCTTGTCCTTGGCTAGCAACTGCTCAGTCTCTGCCTGGAATTGTGATCCATTATAACTGATGATTTCATGTGGGCAACCATATCGATAGATGATATTGGTTTGTATGAACTTTACCACATTTTTAGTGGTAAGAGTAGTGTAGGATGCTGCTTCAACCCATTTGGTGAAATAGTCGATAGCTACCAAAATGAAACAGTGACCTCCTGTTCTGGCTGGAGTAATCTTTCCAATGATGTCGATTCCTCAAGCAGATAATGGCCAAGGAGAGGTCATGGTGTAAAGCAACGAGGGAGGAACGTGCTGAACATTCCCAAAGATTTGGCAATTGTGGCAGTGTCTGATGTATTTAATACAATATGATTCCATAGTCGTCCAGTAATATCCTAGACGTGTGATTTTCTTTGCCATCATGGGCCCGTTCATGTGAGGACCGCATTTTCCGTCATGAACTTCTTCCATTACTTTTTTTACGTGAACGATCAAGGCAACGCAAGATGACACCAAGAGGTGTTCTCTTTTACAATTTTCCTTGCATAAGGAGGTATTGAGAGGCTAGTAAGCGTATGGCACGTTGTCCTCTCTTATCTATCTCTGATGGGTATGTACCATTGAGTTTGAAGTTTAGAATAGCTTGGAACCAGGGTTCCTCTGGATTCTCTTCTTCGTCTGTAAGTAGGTACACATAGGCTGGTTCTGACCGTCGTTCGATGCAAAAAGGCATTTCGATCACATTGTCTGGCACATGTTGGTCAAGGCTACAAGTTTTTCAAGAGCGTCTGCGAGCTGATTCTCCTCACGAGGTTGATGTAGATAAGTGACTTGATTAAAGAACTGGGCAACTTTATCTGTTATGGCCTGATAGGGTGCTGGACTTTCACTCCGAATTTTCCATGATCCCGTGACCTGGTTGATTATCAAGAAGGAATATCCATGAACTCGAAGATTCTTAATGCCTAGACTGACTGCCGTTTACAAACCAATAAGGTAAGCTTCGTATTCAGCCGCGTTATTTTTCACCACGAAGTCCAGTTTTACAAATAATGGTGTATGCTCGCCGTCAAGAGAAATGAGCAACACTCCCACTCAGAATCCTCTTAAATTCGATGCACCATCAAAGTAAAGGTCCCAAGAGTCTTTACAAGTTTATAATATATCCTCGTCTGGATATAACCACGTGTCTATTTCTTGGGTGTCGTTGATAGAATTGTCTACGAAAAACTCAGCAATAGCACGTCCTTTTATGACTTTCAGAGGTACATATTTGAGATCGAACTTTGAGAGTGACGAGGCTTAAAAGCGGTGTCGCTAATTCCGCTAATTAGCTACGATCAAATAACAATTTATATCTCCTAAACAAACACAAACTATCTTAAACAAATGTAGTAAATGGTAAGAATAGGGTCGAACCCAAGAGAAGGCGGTATTAACTAAATTAATCTAATCTAGACTCTTGCAAAATGCCAATTAACAAAACTAATTACTCTAATCACAAATTAAGACACTAATTAAGACAAAAGCTTAAATTAATTACAAACTATGATATTCACAATGACAAAACATGTAGGATAACATATAGGGAGAAAGTTTGACATGAGAATTGATTAGCAAGTCTAAAATTACCAACAAAAACTAAAGATTCAAATATTCAAATATGGAGAAACAACTTATTGTAATTTTCCCAAGTTCCCAACAATTAACAAAGTAAAGACTCTTCCTTTCCTCTCTTCTCTAATTATCTAATACAAGTTTCTAAGAAATTAGCCAACATGGATTAAACCAACCAAGGATGACCCTTTACAACTAAATTTACACCCATTAAAACATGAGCCCAAATCAAAGATGCAAGCTTTATGAACAAAACCTAAGAAACAAGCTAGAACCATGTAATAAAACACTAAACCATGTTCAAATTACACAATAAACCAAATTCCACTCAAAAGATTCCAACTTTAAACCAAAGTTACAATCTTTCAAGGTTGCTTCAACAATATCAAGACAAATTAACCAAATTTATCTAGACAAAGCAATAATTAAACAAACACTTGCTAAGATGGTTAGCCTCAACAACAATTCATTCAACAATGGAATTTAAACATGAGAAAATGGAATTAAATAGAAAAGAAGAGGTTCAAAAGGCCCATAATCCAAATATTACAACCCATTATGAAGTTCAACCAAATTACAAAACCAAAATGAAGAACAACACTTGAGAGAATTCTAATGTGTTGTGTTGTGGAATGTTGTATCCAATGTTGTGTGCTTCTCTCTCTACAATTTGGCTCTTTTATACCCTTGGCTCCGGAAACCTAGGGCCTTGAGAAATGGGCCTTAAAATGACAAGACGGGGAATGAATGAACGCGTGCGTGAGACCAGGACGCTGGCAGCGTCCTGTGACGCTGGCAGCGTCGTAGGACGCTGGCAGCGTTCCCTGGCGCTGGCAGCGTTTCATGCTGCCAGTTTTTCCCTTGGTTGAGCGCCTTGACTTTCGTTGACCCTTTGGACTTTAGTCCCACCTTGACTTCCATTGACCCTTTGGACTCGCTCTTCTTGCATTGATGATTTTCTTGTAGCCCACTCCAATTGTCGGGTTTGGGTCTCAAGTCTCAGGTTTGACTTTGACTTTTGGGTTTGACTCTAAAAGTGGACTAAAAATACTAAATAACAACATAATTACAAGCACTAAGGTTAGCATAAAACGATGCTAACGACCCGTAAAAAGTATAATAAACGAACCTCATAAATACTACTAGACACAACACATTTTGGTGTTGTCAAATACCCCCACACTTGGACTTTTACTTGTCCCGAGTAAAAACTCGAGATTAGCAAGACAAACACGAGTCCAAACATAGCATGTGAAGGTAATGACCTCTCTTCCCTCACCACTACCTTCTTATAACTCCCTCAAAACACAACCACATATTAAAAGAAAATGACTCAAAGTTGTTTTAACACACTCTTCCCTTACCACTTCCTACTTATAACTCCCTCTATACAAGACTCGACACACCACCAACTCCGACTCATCTCACCTCAACTCCTCCCTTCTTATAGCTCCCAAGAATGTAGTATGACCATCTTTGCCTTATCCCAAGGCATAGCGAGATGATCCTCATCACCAAACTCTATGCAACTCCACTTCTTATATCACCCCCCTTATTACTCCACTAGTGTATAGCATGGTTACTTGGTTGGCCCCAAACTACACAATTCGCACAACCAAGCAACCCACAAGAGAAATCCACCGATTTGGAACCAAATTTCTGACTCAAAGAAAAAATAAAAAGAAATCCTAAGCTAACCTCCTTCCAAATTCCTCCTTATTTCTCCCTTCTTTTCCCTCCAAAGATCCTCATCATCGGAAGTATTTGCTCAATTTTTTTTTCTTTTTCTTTTTTCCATTTTTTTTTCTTGAAAATCCCTCATTTTGCCTAAGGTGCCCTTTCGGGTTTTCACCTTAGCTTTTCCTTTCCTCTCATTGGTGGCACGCAACTCGATTTTTCATTTTGCCCGGAATTCCCTTTCGGGTTTTCATTCCGTCCTCGACCACCTTCCCAATTTTTGCCTAGGTGCCCACCCTTGTGGGTTTTCACCTAGCCGGGATTTTCAATATTTTTTTTTTCAAGATAAAACAAAACAAAACAAAATGCATCAACACAAAACAAATATATACAATCCTCTCCCCCACACTTACATTATACAATGTCCTCATTGTAGGGGAAAAGGTCTGGGTGCTTCATCAATTGTTGAAATGAGAAGAACCCGAGGCACCTCCTCGGTTTCTCCTCCTCTCTCTTTCTTCTCTAACCCTTCTTCTTCTTTCTAGGCCTTCATCAAGGGCCTCTTGTGTATAAGAAGTGGGGTAGCCCGGGTTTTGGTGGATGGACATGTCGAAAAGTATGCTAGCCAAACCATAAACATCTTCTTGTGCCACCGCATCTTCATATGAATCTTGAAGGTAAGTGTGGTGGCGCTCATTTTGAGCTTCGAAATGGTTTGTGGCTTGCTCCCTCCAAGCATTTTGTGCCGCCCACATCTCATTTTGCTCTTGCCACCTTTGGTTTTGTTGCTCCCTCCAAAGGCGGTCTTCCTCTTGCCGTGCCACCATCCCCCTCCACTCTTCTTGTTGGGCCCTCTCGGCCTCCTCTCTCAACCTCTCCCTTGCCTCCACTACATTATGCCAATCATCTAAGGACTCTAGCCTACCTCCTTGTCTTTGTTGCCAATTGTAAGAATCGTCCACCCTTCCACTTATGTGCTTTAAGACATCGTTGGTGCTAGCAAAGTAGGATGCTATTTGTTGCTGCCATGGCTCCATTGGGATGCTAGAACAAATCTCCACGTCAAACATTGGGGTGTCGGTGTCTCGGTGGCTTTGGTAAGATGATTGGGAATGGTATGGTGGTGGTGGTGGTTGTTGTTGTTGTTGTTTTTGTTGTTGTTGTTGTTGTTGTTGTTGAAAAGGTGGGTTTTGGAAAGGTCCTTGCTCAATTGCAAGGATCTCCCTCTCCTCGTTAACTCGCTCACTTCCCTCACCTTTTCTTTCCTTAGCCTCCTTCTTTGCCGCAATGGCACTTCCTCTACCTCCGCCTCACTACTACTCTCCCCCAAACTCTCTTCCCTAGGGCAAAAGAAATCCTCCGAGTTTGGCCCCTAGGTAAAGGGTTGTTTGAAGGTCGAGGCATCTTCATATAGCTAAGGCCATCACTCCCCAACCAAAATCCTCTCAAAGGTTCCTCTTTGCTAATTTTGAACATGTGTACCTCCTCTAGCCCAAAGTGGTTGTACCTTGTCAAACCCTTACAAGAGTTTACCTCTTGCTCCTCATCAATCCCCCCCTCACAGTGTTGCACCAAAAAGGTAATCACCCCCCCAAGGTGCATACTTGCTTTAGTAGATTTTTGGCGGTGTTTGATACAAGCTCTCATAAACAAGTCCGCCCAATCCGGTACCCCCACCCCTTCCGGGAGCATAGTCCATAAACACAACCGGATGGTCTCCGGTACTTTAGCGGGCTCTCCCGCGGAGTTAAAAATGGTGGTAAGGAACTGGGTGATGAGTCGAAGTACGGGGTGGGTGATTGTGGAGAGTTTGGCATCCTTAGATGCGGTGTTACAACCCGTAATATTGCTTCACATGATGTGCATTTTCCCTTAGGGGCATTTAATTTCTTCGGGGGTTTTTGTGATTTTTAGGATTTGGCGAATTTCAGAGATTGGGGCGTTGTGCCAAGTTTGGTTGAGACAGAAGCGGTAGGCTCTTTCATTACCCTCGGGAACGTCCAACTCGGACAAGGTAGCTAGAAACTCGTACGCGAAACTCTTATAGGTGTGATCCCAAGAGTCCGGTTCGAGATAAGCTTCTAGCCTGACAGGGTTGTCGCATACCCTAATCAAAGATAAATAACCCAAACTAAGCTAACAACAAATTAATGTAATTAGGGAAGTAAGGGGTCGATCTCGGGGAGACTGGAGATACTTGTGAATAGTTATGGTTAGAACTCTATCTTGTACGATTGGCAAATGTTTGTCACTAATTAATAAATGTATAATAAAAATGATAACAATACAATAAAGAAAAGGATCTAGGGATCGGGGTTCACATGCTAATCAATTTAAAAGCAAAGTTGATTACGGGTTTAGAAAAATCATAGTTGTCCAAGTCTTTAAATCGTATATTCCTTTCGGATTCATACCGACTTTTTAACGGGTCCTAACGTCTTTTCAGCCTTGCTAGGTCATTAAACTATTCTTGCCAGTCCTTTAATTTTCATCTCGACTCTCGCCCTTGAGACGGAAATTGACAAGTATAAACAATTGATTAAGGCCTTAAATCAAAGTGTATCATGAGAATCAAACAAGAAATAGAGACAACTAAAACAATTCTACCCGGAATCAATTTATACTTATAAATTAATTAGACATGTTAACCCTTCCCCTAGAACAAAGATTACTTATGCATGATTAACAAAGAAAGGGAAACTAAGATTATAAAACTAAGAATGGTAAACATGATAAAGGAAATACTAAAAGAAAATGAAACTATAATGTAAAAACAAGAATAAGGATGACCGGAAAGGATGAGCAAAGATTGAAATGGAATAGGAACTTGAATAGGAAAATGCAAACCCGGAAACTAGAATTCCAATTACAAGTAGAACAATTACAATTGAAGGAAACTTAGAACTAAACTAGACTAGAGAAAACTAGATCTAAAACTAAAACTACAAAATGGAGAAATAAAGAAAAAACTAAACTAAAGACGCTAAAAATGTAAAATGGAGGCTAGGGTTTTCTAATTCTAATCTAGGGTTGTGTAGAGAAGTGTTTGTACATGTTAGTTGTGTGTGATGCATAGGCTATTTATAGGGTTGAGAGGCTGCCCAAATGCGTCCGGATTCATGCCCATTAAACAAGCCATTAAGCCTTGCATTAAAGAGGGGGAGATGAAGAGAAGATGCGTAGAATTTGGTGAACCCGATCGGATTGATGGTAAACCCGATCGGGTTTGCAGCCCCATATGCATTTTGACTTTCGTTTGATCTTCCCTTGGCATTTGACGTGATTTGTCTTGACTTTCATTATCCCCCTTGACCTTTTGAGTCGGGTTTGTTGATAGGGTTTGATGTAAAATGATGATTTCTTCGCTTAATTGATCTATCTTCTGACAACTGCGAAATCGTCTTTGCTTCTTCTTTCTTTTGAATCAGTGAACCTTCTTGAAATGCCTTTGACTTGGTCAAGCTTGCTTCTCCAAATCGTCGGGTTCTAGGCAAATGCTCGGGAATATAGAAAAGGGCGTAGAAACGTCACTTTCCCTACGAAACAGGTTATAACATAGGAAATCGCCTAGAAGATGATATTAGCTCATAAAATGGCTTAACAAAGCACAAATGACATACAAAACCGAGCTAAATTGGGGGTTAAAATCATGCAAATATTCACTTATCATAGCCCTACTTTAGCTAGCATATCCCTTGTTAAGTCGAACATGCCCAAGGCATGGAGGGTGCTTGGGGAAAAGAATTTTGTGGTTATGAGGGGTTGTTGTCGGGGTGCGGTAAGTTTGTCCCATATTTTATTTATGTTGAGCACTCAACCTCTCATAACCCATGAACACCGTTGCAACATCGGTGTCGGGCTCACTCACCGTGGCCCTCTTATTCTTTTTCTTCCCAAACAACTTGTAGAGTTTAGGAGCCATTTTCTGCAAAAATTTCAACAATACAATACAGCACAACAACAAGCAAACACTCAAAGAAGTTTTTCACTCAAACAAGCAATTCAACAAACACTTGGTGTGCAACAATCTCAACACCTCGAAAGCTTAGTGTTTGTTGAATTCTTATGCCTTACTCAGAAAAATTTTACCAATCCTAGCTACACAATCAACAAGGGCAAGGAAAAACCCAAACTAAGACTAATTCAAGCCTAATTTTCGAGCAAAAATCAAAGAATAATGGAAAAAGTTAAGTATGATGTTATACCTTCCCGATTCCACAAAACTTAAGCTCCTTGACGACTAGAATAAGCAAGGAATCCGTCAAAACCCTTTAAAAACCCACTAAAGCTCCTTAAATTCGAATTTGAGGAAGAGTTTTATAGGTTTTCAAAGAGGAATTTTTCTGAGATTTTGAGTGATTTAGGTTGATTTTGAGGTGTTTGAAGGTAGAATGAAGGTTAGGATGAAGAATTTGATTGATTTTGATGGAGGTTTGTGAATATTTGGGGGAGAAAGGTGAAGTTTTGAAGGATTGGGGTTGTATTTGGGGTTTTGTTTCGTGAAAAATAAGGTATGGGTGTTTGGATGGATTAAGAGGAACTCGTGCTAAGAAGACCTGAAATCTGCATTCGACGCTGGCAGCGCCCAGTGACGCTGGCAGCGTCCTGCGACGCTCGCAGCGCCCAGTGACGCTGGCATTGTCCTGCGACGCTGGCAGCGTCCTTCACTGCCGGTTTCCTTCACGCTTTGCACTTAGCCAAATTTTGGCTAAGTCTTCCAAACATCACTACACTGAGATTTTCACTCCAATGACCCATAATAACCTTCAATACCAAAATTTCACCGGGTCCCGCACTTTTTACCCGTGGCACGCATCCCGAGGCGGCTGAAAACTTGCAAAAACTTCACAAAACCGTTAGTAACTTCAAAATATTTGATTGATGCAATTTCTAACTACTTAAAAAACAACTCAAATACTAAAAATTTACAATGAAACTTAAATGAAATATTCACAAGGATAGAGTATGTATACGGTTTGCCGTTTATTTAGAGTCGATGGCTCGACTTAGTGGCTCCAAGCTTTTCAACCTTCATATACGGGGTCTTCAAGTAAGACCTCTTCTTCCCCCTCCCGGGCACATCCTTCGAAATAATGCTTGAGCCGGTGGCCATTCACCTTGAGTAGCTTTCCTTCCCCGGGCCCTTCCACCTCAATTGCTCCATGAGTAAACACCTTCTTGACGGTGTAAGGTCCAAACCATCTTGACCTCAACTTACCCGGGAAGAGTTTAAATCGATTTTGGAACACAAGAACTTGATCGCCTTCTTTGAAAACCCGACGGTTTATCATCCCGTCGTGCCATTTCCTTGTTTTCTCCTTGTATATTGAGGAGTTCTCATACGCATCATGGTGAATTTCCTCAAGTTCTTGCAATTGTAGCTTCTGGTGCATACCGCTCGCATCATGGTTTTGGTTCAATGATTTGATAGCCCAATAAGCTTTGTGCTCAACCTCCACGGGGAGGTGGCAAGCCTTGCCATAGATGAGACGGAATGGGGACATGCCGATGGGGGTCTTAAATACGGTTCTATATGCCCACAAAGCATCAACTAGCCTCTTGCTCCAATCCTTCCTATCCGGATTCACCGTCTTTTCAAGGATCCCTTTAATCTCACGGTTGAAGAGCTCGGCTTGGCCGTTTGTTTGTGGGTGATAGGCCGTTGAAATCTTATGGTTCACCCCATACCTTTTGAGAAGGCTTCCAGTCACCTTATTGCAGAAGTGGGTACCTCTATCACTAATTATAGCCCTTGGAAAACCAAACCGGGAGAATATGTTCTCTTGAATGAAGGTTGCTACCACCTTTGCATTATCGGTGCGGGTAGGAATTGCTTCAACCCATTTTTACACATAATCTACCGCCAAAAGGATGTATAAGTACCCACCGGAGTTAGGAAAGAGGCCCATAAAGTCAATTCCCCATACATCAAAGACTTCACAATAGAAGAGGGGTTGTTGTGGCATCTCGTTCTTTCTTGTCAAGTTCCCCTCTCTTTGGCATCGGTCACAAGTCTTCACGAATTTATAAGCATCTTTGAAGAGGCTTGGCCAAAAGAAACCGCATTCAAGCACTTTCCTTGCGGTTCTGTGTGGCCCAAAGTGTCCTCCACATGCATAGTCATGACAATGATGTAGGATGGATGGAATCTCACTTTCGGGCACGCATCTTCTTATAAGTTGATCTTGGCAAAATTTCCACAAGTATGGGTCATCCCATATATAGTACTTTGCATCGGACTTTACTTTGCTTCTTTGATGGGAAGAGAAATAGTTTGGAAACCGCTTTGTCACCAAATAGTTGACCATGGTAGCATACCATTTGTCCTCCACTTGGATAGCATATAGGGACTCATGAGGCAGACCTCCTTCAACCTCATCAAGAGGGCATGATGGTCTTCCTTCAAGGTTTAGCCGGCTTAGATGATCCGCCACCACATTCTTCACCCCTTTCTTGTCCTTTATCTCTACATCGAATTCACTTAGGAGAAGGATCTACCTCAACAACCTCGGTTTTGCATCCTTCTTTGCCACAAGATATCTAATGGCGGCATGGTCGGTGTAGATGATCACCTTTGTGCCCAAGAGATAAGATCGAAATTTCTCTAGGGCATATATCACACCAAGGAACTCCTTCTCCATTGTAGAGTCTTTCTTTTGAGCATCATTCAAGAGTGTAGATGCCTATTGAATCACATGGGGTCCCTTGTCACTCTTTTGACCCAATACCACTCCCAATGCGTAGTCACTTGCATTGGACATGATTTCAAATGGAAGGTCCCATTGCGGTGCTTGAATAATTGGTGCGGTGACCAATATCTCCTTCAAATCATCAAAAGCTTTCCTACAAGAGGCATCAAAGACAAACTCCGCTTCCTTGTGTAAAAGCTTACATAGGGGGTTAGCAATTTTTGAAAAGTCTTTAATAAATCTCCGGTAGAAACCGGCATGTCTGAGAAAAGACCTAATGTCTCGGGTGTTAGATGGATAAGGTAAGGTTTTGATAATGTCAACCTTAGCCTTATCCACCTCAACCCCTCTTTCCGACACTACATGTCCTAGAACGATGCCACTAGTCACCATGAAATGACATTTTTCGAAGTTTAAGATGAGATGGGACTCTTGGCATCGCTCTAAGACAAGAGCAAGGTGTTTTAGACATGAATCATAGGGGTCCCCATGGACGGTGAAATCGTCCATGAATACTTCTATGATCTTTTCTACAAAGTCGGAGAATATACTCAACATGCACCGTTGAAAAGTTCCCGGTGCATTACATAGACCAAATGGCATTCGGCGATAAGCAAATGTACCGAATGGACATGTGAATGTGGTATTGACTTGGTCCTCGGGTGCGATTGGGATTTAAAAATACCCCGAGTACCCATCAAGGAAACAATAGAAAGCTTTTCCCGCTAGTCTTTCTAACATTTGATCAATAAATGGTAGCGGGAAATGGTCTTTCAAAGTAACCGCATTCAAGCGGCGGTAGTCAATACACACCCTCCAACCGGTTTGTGGTCGGGTGGAGACCAAGTCTCCTTGTGCGTTCTTGACTACCGTCACTCCTCCCTTTTTGGGCACGACTTGAGTTGGGCTAACCCAACGGGAGTCGGAAATAGGGAAGATGATGCCCATTTGCAAAAGTTTAATTACCTCCTCTTGCACTACCTCCGCCATTGGTGGATTGAGCCTCCTTTGGGGTTGTCGGACTGGTTTGGCATCCACTTCAAGTCTTATCTTGTGCATGCAAGTTACCGGGCTTATTCCCTTGAGATCCGCTATGCTCCACCCAAATGTATCTCTATGTTTGTGAAGCAATGCTACCAATTTGCCTTCTTGGTCCTCGTTGAGTGTGCTTGAGATGATAAGAGGTAGGGTGTGGTTGTCGCCCAAGAAGATATACTTTAGATGGCTTGGAAGGGTCTTCAACTCGACCTTCGGGGGCTTCACAATTGAAGGAAGGGGCTTGTGGAGGGGTATGCTTAAAGCAAAGAGCTCGGATAAGTTAGCCAGACCAGGACGCTGCCAGCGTTGGGGGACGCTGCCAGCGTTGTGTGACGCTGGCAGCGTCGTGGGGCGCTGCCAGCGTTTCCCACTGTCGTGCCCTGTTTTCAGCATCTCGATGATGTTGAGTTCTTCATAAGTGTCTAGTGGCTCTTCTCTCTCTAAGTTCTTGAGATGTTCCTGCACATCAACCGACATTAACAAACGCAAACCCTCTTTTTCCACATTGTTAGTTAGGGCCACTTCAAGTGGGTCCCTATCACATAATTTGTACATTTGATGCACCAAAGGCTCAAAAATATCTAAGAAGAAACAAGATTGAACATCACTAGGGTGTCTCATAGAGTCATAGATATTATGGGTCAATCTCTTTCCCTCAAACTCCATTGTCAAACATCCGTTTGAAACATCAATCTTGGTCTTAGAGGTTTTCATGAATGGCCTACCGAGGAGAAGGGGAGTGGCACTTGAACTAGACTTCATATCTAAAACATAGAAATCCGCCGGGAAGACAAGGTTATCTACCTCCACTAGCACATCCTTTATCAAGCCCTTGGGATAGACACTAGACCTATCGGATAATTGAATAACCACCCCGGTCTTAGACAAAGGTCCTAAGCCTAAGGTCTCATAGATGGATAGGGGCATGACGTTAATAGAGGCTCCAAGGTCTAACATGGCACGTTTAAAACTTTACCCTCCAATGGTGCAAGAGATGGTGAACATGCCCGGGTCTCCACATTTCTTTGGTAATTTTTATTTGAAAATTGCCGAAACATGCTCACTCACCCTAACCCTGTGGGTTCCTTTCTTAGGATTTCTCTTAGGTGTACATAGTTCTTTCAAGAACTTTGCATACCTAGGGACACTATTCAACAAATTGAGAAGAGGAATGTTTACCTCACACTTCCGGAAAGTTTCATACAAGTCGTTCTCCTTGTCATACTTCCATGTGCTTATCAAAGCACTAGGAAATGGGACTTCCGGTATGTATTCCTCTACTTCATCATCCTCAATAATGTCTTTACCCATCATTGAAGTGTCTCCCTTGGGGTCCTTGCTTGTGGATGTGCCTTTCCCATTCTATGATAGCTCTTCATGACCAACTACCAACTCTCCTTGGTCTTCAATTTCCAAGGTCTCCATCTCAAGGTTCTTCATCTTTTCCTTGCCTTTTCCAAGGGGGTGTACCTCCAACTCCTTGCCTCCCCTTAAGGTCATGGCACTAGCATTCTCCCTAGGTGGTGGGATGGTTTGAGATGGGAATCTTGTGGAGCTTGAGGCTGAAAGTCCTAGACCTATAATTAGACTCCTCTAATTAGTTCATTAAATTACATTAACTTAATGATTTAGGATCTAGTTATCACGCATGCAAATATAAAAGCATAAATATAAAGATAAGATGAAATTTCCTTACAATGGAAATTTTCGGCCAATATGGGGCACAATAAGAACTCCTTCTTATTGTTCTTGAGCATGTATTTAGTGGATGATCCTCCATAAAATAACCTCCAAAGTAGAAGGTCTCCTTCTTGTTGCACCCAAGATTAAACCCAAATAATCTTAACTTATTATTAACTAGATAATAAGTGAAGACATAATACTACTAATATTAGTATATTACTAAACTAGTAATATGTAGATAATATTAAAGTGTATGAGAGTTGTAGAGAGAGTAGAGGTTTTTAGAAAGATATGAGAATTAACACCAAAAATGAATTTCACAAAAATGAACAACATTTTCCCTTTTTGAAGGCACTAGGCCGGCACCCACAACCACATGTGGCCTCTAATTTTGATAATTTATTCTCATGCAAAATATGTAGAGTGTTAGTATGGTAGTAATGATTATAGTTGTCATGTACTGTCACAATCACCAAGTGAATTGTGGACATAAAATAGAACAATAATCATGCCCTTTGCACATGCATAAACCGGTGCACATATGTCCATTATGGACCATTTTGATTTTTGATATTTGTCCCACAAATACTTATTAATCATATGCTTAATTATCTTGTATAATTAAGTGTTAATTTGATCATATAACAATTATATGACTCAAATTAATAATCAATATACACTCAACTTTTAAGTGATATTTAACCATTATATCAATATATAATGGGTCCCACAATGTCCAGTTAATTTATTTTACAACTCTTTGTAAATATAATTAACTAATTACCTCTACCTCAAAATATATGCATAACCTCAACTAATTTAATGAATTAACGATTAATCATTAAATTAAATCTTATTTAATCGTATTAAAATAAGACGTAAAATTTATTCAGTCAGTTATCGTATAATTGACTAATAAACTTAAGTGGAATGAGTTCGCAACTCAATTTCCAATAAATAACTCTCGTAACTAAACGTACATATCAAATATATGTAATGCTCTAATTAAACTGTATCGTATACAAATAATTAGTATTCTATTTGGGTCTCATACTATAGGTGTGACCTAAAGGGATCAGTTGATTACCGCCGTCATACGAAAATAACGTCAAACTCTAGTCAGCCAAGCGTTACCGATTTACGTTAATCAACTGACGTGGAGTATCAAAATATACTAATCATGCCACGTATATTCCAAATGAGATTTATTATATAAATGCACTATTGTGGAGCACACTTACTCCAACAATCTCCCACTTGTCCGATACAAGTTGTGCATGTAGCGACACTATTGTAAAGGACTCCAACTCCAACAATATATCCCACTTGTCTCTACAAGTTGTGTGCTACCGATTCTCTTGCCTCTTTTGCGTCACATCCTCCCACTCATCGCAAGGTGTCTTACAGGTCGCACTTGCGATTTAAAATTTATAAATAGAGTGGTTTTCTCGATCAGGGAGATTAACTGTCTGACCGGAAAATCTACCAGAGATCTCTTCCGAGCGTGGCTGTGACAACCCTCGCGAATGCGGAAAGATAAAACATACAAGCATGTGAAAAGATATGCGGAAATACGGTATTTTAAAAACTTTTATACATGCAAGTTTAAAGAAACGAGGAGTGTCAAAATATTACAACTAAGTAAGGAAATACAACAAAGAGACGGGGTCTCTTAAAATGTTAGCAAAGAACAAGTGTTTAGCAAAACTAGCTAATATCGTCTAGAGGTGAAAACTTCCAGGGACAACGCCCTCTAGCTCACACCCGAACCCCTAAACATCATATCCAAAAAGGCATCCAAGCAAGCAACCTGTTCATTCATGAAAAACATGAACGCCACAGTCAGTGGGGAGTAACTCCGGTTTCTCCCAGCCATATCACCTTTAACGTACATATAAGGAAATACAAAAGTAGAGCATGCATATATAGATATACATGTGAGTTACGATAAAAAAAAATAGGCAATACGAGATATAATGATAAGAACATAAGAGGCACAAATCCGAATCCATCATGATATTCAAAGACTCGGGAAAGACACTCTTAGGCAATCGAATACGCTCACTAGGGCTTGCATCTCACCGTTAGCGGTATAAGATTGATAAGATTGAGACTCGATAGACAAACCAAGTCAAGTCATGCGATGATTACACGAAATCAAACATATTATCATCCATTCACGAACCAAGACTTAGACGGTGTCCAATCATGCAATGACCATGAACAATATCATGAAATCACGCATTCAAAGACGACACAAGACGACAACTCTCACGGTAAATGAAACGCACTAGCATCGTGTCCCTGGCAAGTATGATTAACAGGCATCCACGGGATATAACATTTCCCTTAACTCATACACGATGCTACATTTCGTATATGTAGACTATTTTCCTCCTGGTAGCACGACGATAATAATACGGTCCTAGTCTAAACCTGGCCAGGATCTCGGAATATAACGTGTTCCGATTCGACATGCGATAACATTTCGCATCCAAGACTCGGCTTATAATAATAAATGCCGAGTACCCCAAATTCGGTAGATCAATTCACTAAAGATGCGGAAAAGAGCTCCAAGCCGCTAACCAGCGGTACGCTACATGCAAATAAACACCACCCTCGCAAGTACACAACATTGACGTCGCCGGGTCGAACAACGATACGTTCAACTCCCCACACTACGTCTTCGTATGCCCAACACATGCATTTAAGCATTAAGGATACCGTCTCCGTTTCTCGACATTCCATCCTTACGACGGGAAGGTAGCCAAGGGAATGAGAATACAAAGCACAATACAAAATAGTGCTCCAACCGACTCATTTGTAAAAACCGACTCAAAGTGGGAACATACCAAAACCGTCACAAAACATGTGATACATGCGAAAGAGATATCATATATTCAAAACATGAATATTATAAGACATTACGTAAAATTATACGGTAAACCGATCATGCGAACTATTATAAATTACGAGTTTTAGAAGTCAAAAGAAAAACAACACAGCTGTGTTGCAGGCCGGGCAAGTGACCGGTGGCCGGTGGGCCGGCTCAGAACACAAGGCAAAACCCAAAAACAGAGAAAAGAGGTCTAGGCCGGTTGGTAGACCGGCGGCCGGTCGACCGGCACAGAACATCACACCAAAACTCAAAACTTCACGACTGATGTGTTCCAGGCCGGTGGATGGACCGGTGGCCGGTGGGCCGGCCTGGAGCACCTCTTATACAAAAATCCCATTTTCCAAATGAGTTACTTGAGTGTTCCTAGCCGGTTGGCAGACCGGCGGCCGGTCGACCGGCCAGGAACCCCAGTTCATCCGTGAGCTTCCTTTACTTATTCAATCCATTTCAATTCTAATAAATCAATTCTAATAATCATCAACAATCAATATATATCATCAACATGCATCATATAACATCATCCATTAATCATAGCATGATTTCTAATCTTCCTAATCGTATTCTAAATACGATTTCTAGCATATAAACATGTAAAACACGTAAGTGATACCGAGTAACCCTTCACCGTTACCTTTACGCGTCTTTAATCGATTACTAAGCCTTCCTAGTAGTCTCCACCTACAATTAGGTATTAAAAGATGAATATACTCCACCTTGAGAAAGATGGATAATTTTATTACCAATACGGATAGAGGAAGGTAAGAGGGGAAGAATAAGACGAACTTACGTGAATTCCGACAAGAAACGAGGGAGCTACGATGATTCAAAGATCGATAGCAAAGAGGGAGGCCATGATTTTGTTTGCTTAAGGAGGAAGTAATTTGGTTGTGTTTGAGTAATGAATTAGGTTAAGGGGTAGTGTGAGTTGTATAGGAGAAAAGTCAACGGAAGTCAAAGACGGTTCCAAAGTCAAGGAAAGTCAAACTCGACTCAAAAGTCAAGAAAAGTCAAAGACGACTCAAAAGTCAAGAAAAGTCAAAGACGACTCAAAAGTCAAGAAAAGTCAAAGACGACTTAAAAGTCAAGAAAAGTCAAAGACGACTTAAAAGTCAAGAACAGTCAAACTCGTCTTAAGACGGGATTGTCATGGAATCTCGCGGAAATTCCAAATACGAACTCGGAAATTCTAAATTCGACTCGGAACATAAAATTCTAAATTAAAACTTAAATTTGCTGAAAAGATTTCGTAAAATATTTCTACTAGAAAATAGGGTACATTTCCGGGTGTTACAATCACCCCACCTTTTAAAAAGTTTCGTCCTCGAAACTTGAGAGTAGAAAATAAAAGTATCAAGGACAAGAATCGGTTTTTAAAATTAATACCAAAACTTTTATAAGGGAAACATTTATGAAAAGATGTTCTTCTCGAAACGGTTTAAGGAAATTATTCATAAGTGCGAAACTTACTTACGGATCTCAAGAATGCTCGTCGCGAACGAGAACTCAAATTATCCAAATCAAATTAAAGTCGAAATAGTGAAATCGAAATTCAAAACAACGTTAGTCAGTGCAGGACTAGTTATCAGACGTCTCCAATAACAAGTGCAAACATCCAACCCAACGCAAAATCCAAATATAAAAGCGAAAGAAATCTATTTTCTCCAAAAAGAGAGTACAAAATCCATCTTTAGACTTCTTTGAAACGTTAAATTAGAAATATAACATGAAAATTTGAAGGTTTTCTCAAAGTTAAAATCAAAATAAGAACACATTACACGTACATAGAGCGACTCGAACATCAAGTTCACAAATCACGATAACAAAATATATACAAAACACGCAAAAACGAAACAAATCGAACTCCTAGGGATATGAAGAATCACGATGAAGTCGGCACGAAGATCTACAAGAATTCGATAGTACTAACTCTACTAATACTCTAATCCTCAAGAGGATGCAATTTACCCAATTTGCAACTCATCATTTTCAATCATCAGAATTACTACAAAAATATTCCATAATCACGAAACTTCGAGTAACAAATCCCATTTATTCGAATCCAATTAGAATCTACTAAGGTCCATCGGCACGGTAGACTCTACAACTAACAATCCACATGAAAATTCATTGCGAATTCTAATCTTCTTAGCTCCATCAAAACTCTTATTAGAAACCACCAACAAAATATTTATATCTAGGGAAACATGATCGTTAACAACCACAAGGTAAAAGAGGCTTACTATGAAATCCTTTGATCCACTTTATTCCAAAATTCATTACCCTAAATTATTAACCATGAACCTTCTCATCTTCAAAAGTTGAATCACAAAACCTCAAAAGAGATTAGTCACACAATCTCATTTCACTTAATTTTTGCCAATCATTAGGGCAATGCGACCATAAGTCAATTTATTTAGTTCTTTCAAACTCTCAATACATCGGTTTTCGCTCATGACAATATTCCTCAAGTTGTGTCATCAAATCCAAATTCCACAAAGTATTTATTCCCGTTAGGGTCCAACATTTAAAGACAACAATTTCCCAAGTAACATTTAAAGAAATCACTAAACTTTCTAACCACAGCTACCGACTATCATTATGCTTATTTCGATCCTCAAAAATGATATTGCAACTTCAAGCTTTCGTAGTCTAAAACCACTAGGAGAGTTTCATCCTAAGCTTATCCTCAATTCCTTATAATCATCTAAACATGGAACTTGCTTAAAAGGACGATATGTACCATATTGGAAACTTCTTCAAAACACACCTACTAACCTTATGTTTGCTAATAAGAAAACTAGCTCACAAGAGAGCAGGGATAAATGAACATGATACAAGGAACATTAGGAGGCAACATCAAAAGACTATGATAAGAAGGAATTAAAAGACGAAGGCGAAAAAGGAAAACGAGGTTGAGGAAGAGACAAAGCAGATAGTAGAGTTATGAAGATATCTGAGTAAGAAAGAAAGTACGAGCTTGTAATTTCTTAAAGATCAATCTTGACAAAAACATTCAAGAATGGAAATGGAAAGGAATGATGGCACGACTAAGGGTTTAAGATTTAATCCACAAAGTTTCTCCTTTCAAACTTAATGCGATAATAAAACCACTTAATTATTCCTTTACAAAGGCCTCTTACAAGGGACCATCATACCACGAGCAATCATCAAAGTAAGGTACACCTAGACTTGATAAATCGACTCCAACCCAATTCATCCATCCTTTTATATCACACGGATTCCCAATTGCGGAATTGTAACTCAAGCATAATAACATTCTCTCAACTCCATAATTTGACACATTCCCAAAGGTTTCAAAACCGAAGAACCAATAAGGAATTCTCCATACTAATCTCTTTTCAACTCTTATGGCCACAAGGTAGAACACCAAACAAAATGTCATCATCAACATCATATAGCCCACGAGTTCATTATTAACAAGGTACAACCTCAAGTCAAACATCATCATTAACGTCCCAAGGTATTTCCATCATAGTTCACATCATCGAATCTCGCTCATATCTATAATCATCAAGTAATATGGTTCAACTTACAACAAATCCTTACTACTTCAAACGAGTCTCCGATACCATAAGATAAGATCGTATCTTTAAATCCAAGAACTATAGCCAAATGCTTTTCCACCAAGCCTATACTCACAAACACACAATAGGAAACCACAAGACGTCACTTAGTCTCAAAAGCATTTTACACCTCAGGGTATCATCCAAATATTCTCACTTAGAACAACTAGCTCCAATTTAGATATGATCCTCAAGACACTCTAATATTACTAAACTCCTAAGCTCAAAAGATTAAACCACTAATGGGTTAAGAAGTCCTAGCCAACTCATTCAACCTTACACCATCAAATACCATGAAATATCAACTCATTAGTCATGGCAAGCATCAAGCATTAAAATCATCAACTTACCTTACTACCTTTCCTTAGAGTTACAACCAATCCTCAATATAGGGTGAATTTAGACCTACACCATTTTCCTCAAATCACAAAATTCATTCCAACAAATACTAATACTCCACAAAACTCAAAGTTCTTCCGACCAAGTATAATATACCCCAAACAAATGGGTATGGCATCCACAAAAATGTTACAAGAGGAAGGTAAGGATACCAATGGTAAGATGGAGGAACTATCAAGAGTAATTTCCAAGAGGCAAACAAGATGGAAAAGAAAGAAGCACCTAGATAGAAGGAAAAGAGCATGATACAAACATTAAGGACGAGAGAAATCATCGATGAGGAAGAAATACACTTCAATTAGGCTTGTCAATCTTCAAATCTTTGGTAGAGGATACTTCTTCTAGGTAACACATAATCCACCTCAAGATGGTAGATACAAACAAACATAACATCACTCAACACAATCAACAAACAAGTTAGAACCTAACAAACATCAAGTACACCAAGACTACCAAGTAAAGTCCTTAATTTCTACCCATCTCTCATTATTATTTCAAGGTCAAGTAGTTTAAGTTTAGGGTTCACCTGTGTCGTCGGGA